>JANTPZ010000184.1:0-38487 GCA_025593235.1 Vachellia pachyceras | reverse complement strand
TTGGGATCTGTGTACCTGTACATGTAAGATTTTGTAACAGCTATGTTTGTGCTATATGCTTTGTATTGTGGTATAGTGTGACTGAGGGTTGGAAGGCATAAGAAGTAACTGCCCTATTTTAGTTTTAAACTTAAAATTGTGCGGTAAAACTTCACTGTTGATTGTAGAATACCAAGCTCCTAAAGCGGGTTAGAATCATGAAACTTGGATTTAAATACAAGTGTACCTATTTTCCGAGTATATCAACTTGGAACATTTACTACTTTTTGTTGTTTGGAACGAGTATAGATATCAAGAAACTTGCATTATGTGCTAAAGCTACTGGTTTCAATCTTATATGGTTTTTGAAAACAAATGAAAATTCACTATGTTCAAGAGATGTGAGAATTACAGTTGGAAGAAACTGAGAATTAAAGTTTAGTTCATTGAAATAAAAGTTTTGATGAACTTCTGTACTAGATTTTAAGTTAGGATACCATGAGAACAAACTACATTTACTGTCATATGAAATTTCTTGATGTCTCCACTTCTACTTTCTTTCTTTTCCTTTTGTCTTTTTTCTCCTGGAATTTTAGTGCTCTTTCTTGTATGCTTTTTCCTCCTAATCAGTTTATCCTTAGTAAATTATTAAGTTGTTGTCCTTTGATTTGATGCCTTCTGATTCTGACTGGGGTTCTTCCTGAAGATTGAGACTGAACCAGATGGGGATGAGTCTGACAGCTCAGATTCTGAATGCAATGACACCTTAGGTCTGTCCAGGATCAGAGAGATGAGGCTTATTCCATCAGATCCAAGTCAATGTATGTTTAACCCTTATTTACAATTGTTGCTCTGATCGATAGGAAGTTATGATTTTCATGCTGATATTTTACCTTCTGGTGGCATTGTGGTTACTTTGATTTGGTCAAGAGCTGATAGTGTATCAACTTGTTGTTTTGCAGTGGATTCTCTTTTTGAAATATTCTGTGAGTGTGCAGAGCTTAATCCTGAACCAAATGACGGTGAGTACAATTCTCCCTTAGGAATTGGATTGTGTTTTTGTTTTAGTGCTTATTCTCTCCATTTTCTGGTTTACCTGTAACCTGCTCACTATTTGTTTTTGTTTGTTTTAGAGGAAGGAGAACAGCATGAATGGATTTTCAGCGCAGATCAAATGGTAGATGAAGGTATGTGAAAGTCATTTATCTTGGTGCCTTTAACATTCATAGCCTCATAGGTGGGTATTAGTTTTTAACAATCTATTTTCCAGAGGAGGAAGATTATATCTCTCAAAATCCAGCCCACGCAATTGGTCAGTCAAATGGTGATCATGACTTGGCTCATACAATACTCCAGGTAGGCTGGTGTGCCATAAATTCCTTTATCTACCTCTATTTTTGTGCACTGACATTTTGACATAAAGCATCCATTCCTTTTGGAAGACCCAGTTGATCCACTAGTGAACAAGTTAAAAACCTCACCCATCTCTATTTTGTATTACTAGTTCCCTATTTGCTCTTTCATTTTGGCCTTTCAAAAAAAATTATACATGCTGGATTTCATTATTCATTGGTCCTCTTAAGTTCCTTCAAAATTTTTCTGTAGAATGGTATTTGTTGATCCTAAATAAAAGAATGGTCTTTGCTAATCTGAAACTTTAATCTGAAATCCTTTCCCCATTTACGGAAATCCTCCAAGTCGTGCTCAACAGAGAGGGTCAAGCTAGATGGACTTTTGCAAGTTGAGTTGTGATATAGGCAGGGGCAAGGCTAGGAAAAGATGTGAAACCTGGGGAGGTCTACCACAGTAAAAAATTTCATGAGAGTGAGACTGAAGTTTATATATTATGAAGTAGTTGATATCTTTAATTTTTATGGGTACTCGTATTTTCTGTTCAAAGAAGAATGTGTAGATTGTAGAATAATAATATTATTCCTGAAGATACTGGGTTTTGGTGTCCATTTTGTTTCCTCCAATCTCTATCATATTATACAATATACGTGTTAAGCAAAGTAACCTGATTTCTTTTATTCTGGTAGTTTTAATTGACTTTGTGAGCTAGTTATGTGGTAGTTCCCCAGCTTTTTATATCAAAATATTGCATTTCCTTCTTCTTGAAAGAACTCTTCCTTTCATTGTTGATGCATAAAGGAATTGAGAGCGAAGAGTTCCTGGTTTCAACAATAAACCTAAATCTGTTAACTTTCGATCGCTGTCAAAATGGGATAAGCAGGCTAATCCATCGCCAATCATATAGGTTAAATGGCCCAACCCATTTTAATCCACCTGCTTATGTGAGGTCAATCCGATTTTACTTTTGATTCCTCTAGTAAGCAAAAATGAGTTTCTTTGTTATGGGGAGAAATTTTGTCAGCTTTCAATCCCCTTTGTTTCCATTATTTGGGTCAGCAGCCGGTTTAGTAGCCTAACCTGATGACAATATCGTCCATTAATCATGGAATTTTTTTATAGTTAGATTGATTTATTCTCGTCGTTGAATTCATTACCGGAATCCAGCTCCGTTTAGAATTGCCATTTGCTTTGCATATATGATTATCTCTTTGTTGATGGTGTACCCTGTAGTTTAGAAGCTTGAATACGCTTTCACTTCATATATCTTCCCTTCTATAAAGGTTATAGCATTAATTTTTCAACTCAATCTATTGTAGCTTCGAATTGACGATGAAGTCTTTGAGGATGCAGAGGAGATGGAGCATGATAGAAACAACCCCCATAATTGAATCTCTGTGATTTTCTCAAAATGGCATCTTCCAGTTGTCCATTGTTTAGTCGGACCGTATATGATGTAAACTTTTTTGTCAAAGGTGTAAATTAAAAGCAGAGTACTAAGTTAGAATAACTCGTGACACGTGCTGCATGTTTTGTGATTTTGCTTGAGTCTTAGCTGATAGTTGCTTTAGGTGGTGTCCTCGCCTTGGCTTTGTTGTAGTCTTGGGGCTTGATTGGATTAATGTTGGCAAAAATGACTTTTACTCTAACTTCTATAGACTTTTTTACCAAAAAAAAAACTTTTATAAGCTTCAGTTGGGGGTAAAAAAGAAAAAATCAGTTAGTGTAAAGTAATACATGTTTGGATTAGTTTTATAAAAAATCAGTTTGACCTTTGGATTAGTTTTATAAAAAATCAGTTTGACCTGGAAGGTCTGGGTTCCCATACCTTGTAGCTATGTGTACTGTGTGATTGAAAAACATGATATAATGGATATAATAAAATTAATCTAAATTAATAAAATAAAATTGTTATACAATATTAAATTTCAGCAAGCCAAGGTTGATTCATATTTCTTATATCGATTTGTCAAGTTCTCTAATTAGAAATGATCATGTATGTTATTTTTGCAAGTAAATTTCTAATTAAATGATAATATTTTAAAAATATCACATATGAATAGGTGTAATTAAAAAATTTGATATAACGGATATAAAAAATCTTACTTAAGTATGGGCCACTTTTATGGTTGTCCACCCGGTTCACGGGAATTTTGTCCCAACTACATCCATATTTGACATATGTCGTGTACTTGGTTGTGGCGAGTGAGTTTTTCAACGAGGATTTCTGCATATTCTGAGATTCAAACTCGAGACCTCGATTAAGCATAATCAAATCGTTTATCACTTGGATCAACCCCTATTGGTAGTATGATCCATTTTCTTAACCCAAAATTATAATAAAATTTTTTTTTGAGAAAAGATTAGACAGTGTAGAATTATATGGGTCTAGCCTTAGTGGGCCAGTTACCATTGGGCCTAACTTGTTAGCCCAATTATGGCCCCTTGAACGAAAACCCTAACACCACACATATAAAAGTAACAAAACCAAGTTCTGCTCTTCTCTCATCCTCCCGCCACTGCCGTGTCTCTCACCGCTCTACGTTGCTGCCGTGAGATTCTTCAGGTTTCTCTCTCTGCCGTAGGATTAAGACTGCAGTTGTCTTTTGATTCGGTTCTATATTGTTAGTTTTGTCTTGTGAGTCTCTGAGTAGCTTATGCGACTTTTGTTCAGAGGAGACTGCGTAAAGAGGAGGTGTGACAATGGCGTACGCAATGAAGCCTGCTAAACCGGGTTTGGAGGAACCCCAAGAACAGATTCACAAGATTAGGATTACTCTGTCATCCAAGCACGTGAAAAATCTTGAGAAAGGTGCGCTTTTTTTTTTTCGGTGTTTTGTTCATTTTCTGATATTTTTTTCTCCTTAGGTTGAAATTGAAGTTCTTTGTACATTGAATTTATTCACGGATGCCGTTAAATCTTATAAAGTGCTAGCTTTGAACTGATGACTTATAATTCTAAGATAACTTTAATAATGTTTCTTTAATTAGTTTTACTTTGTGTTAATTTTAGTTTGTTAAAATGCATATAAAGTGTTAGCTTCGAACTGATGATGTTAACTTGTTTCTATAATTAGTTTGATTTAGTCCTGATTTCAGCTTGTTACATGCTGCTCCCTGATTGTATTGATGATGGAGGCTTTCTTCTCTCAACTTGCTTGCAGTTTGTGCCGACTTAATTCGTGGTGCCAAGGACAAGAGGCTTAGAGTCAAGGGACCTGTGAGAATGCCCACTAAAGTCCTTCACATCACCACTCGGAAATCTCCATGCGGTGAAGGTAAATATTAATAAAACTGGTCCTTAAACAACGTGGTTACGTGCATTTCTCATGGAGCTTAATGTGGCTTGGTTGACTGGTCTTTTGCTGCATTTACTGTATCTTTTGTTCCTGTTGAGAAGTGTTGGACATGTTAATTAACTTAGCAACTGCACATTTGTTGCTGGTCTGGGGTTTCGAAATTTCATATCTTTTAAATGTGTTATCCTCAATTGCTGTCATCTGGCTTTGCTGAATTTAGAGAATTTCGTCTTAAGTTATGAGGTCATTAGATAGAATAATATGTATTAGCCCCTTATGCAATTAAGGCTTTTATTTTTTCAATGGGGTAAGTGCAATCATGTCTGGATTTTGTATTTTGTTTGAAGTTACATCAAATTTCTTAATTCCACTGACTTTATGTCCGCTGTTAGCCATGCACTGAGTAACATTCTTATGGATGGTCTGAAATTCGGTTGGATCACGAGTCTTGTAGCTTCTAGTTGGTGTTTATTTATTCTCTTCTAGTCTATTGTGGTCCTTTTATTTACTGCTTCTGATTTGCTCCTTTTAAAAGAAGCATTAGTGTAATTGGTAGTCTGTTTTTTTTTTAACGCTGAGGTCTAAAAGTGGTAAACCTTCTTGTTACCTTATCGTTTTGCTTAAGGATCTATTTCTTGGTTCAGGAACCAATACATGGGATAGGTTTGAACTTAGGGTTCACAAGAGAGTGATTGACCTCTACAGCTCTCCTGATGTGGTCAAGCAAATCACCTCAATCACAATTGAACCTGGTGTGGAGGTTGAGGTTACCATTGCTGATGCATGATCTGCGCCAAACTTTAAATTTTTGTTCTTGATTCTAGTCTCTTTATTGTAATATGTGGGAGTTCAACAACAATGCAGTTACTAGTTTCAATGCAACATTCCCTTTTGTCGTTTAAATTTTTTGGAATTTGAGCTTTGGTGTTTTCTACTTGTACGATTGTTGACACAAAAGATATCAAAATTAAAATATAAGTTGAGGTTATGTTCTGATCGTGTCAGTTGAACTGAGTTCATATCTGTGTGTCAATTGGTACTGTGGATTTTTCAACTCTCAGAAAGTGACCTACAAAATATGCCATGTGAATGATCAGAAACTATTCGTTAGATGCCAATTCCCATACCAAAAATGTCTCTTTCCATTTGTATTTCAGTGATCTAGGTTTGGTTCAATCAGAACCAATTCTACCCTTTGGGTCTGCTAGCCTGGTTTAACTGATAAATCATAATGGCTATTCTATGGACCATGTATATCTCTATCTTTCCAGGTAGAAGTTTTCTTTTGGTCTGGTTTTATCTTCTAAAAAATGAATTTGAATCATTTGGCCTTTTAATTGTTCTGTTTAAGGAATGATTTTCATGTCACCGACAGCGTTGGTCTAAAAGTGTCTTGGCAACTTACCAACAAAGTCTCAAGTTTGAGTTACGTGAATGACTGTGGAAGAGCCAATCTCCAATTGAGTTTGATAAAGCCAGATACTCATGAAAGAAATGATTTGTCTCAAATACTTGGGTCTCTATTCATTATAGGTCTATTTGGAAACGTGATAGAAAAATATTTTTACGTAAATCAAAGTAAATATGTGAAATATATTATCTCATTTTACAGAAAAATGCTGTTAAACGTGTATTTAAATTTCTCATAATCATTTTAAACAGGGCCTATATCATCATATATCTCGCTTGGCATATGCAGTTCATCGAACAAGTTATACAACCTCCCGTATTTAATTTATTGTTTAGTTTGTAGTAAAATTAAGTTACTTTCAAAAACATATCAAAGTCAGAGTCATTGGAAGTACTGTATTGATTATTCTATATTTTTCCACAAATTTCTTCTTGATTTAATTATTTTGATAATTGTTAAATGGGTTAAAGTTCAATTTTATTAAATAAGAATTTTCATTAGTATTACTGTGTACGATACAATTAAGTTTTAAAAGTGTAAAACTAGATACAATATTTTAAAATTAATATAATTTTATATTTGAATCAATTTAATAGAATTGTTAAAATAAGATTTTTTTTTTAAAAAAAGTTAAGTTTACTTTTACACTATTCAATACTTTCAATGTTAAAATACATTTTAACCTTGTTAAATTTCTAAGCCACTAGAATCATTAATATGCAGTCATTAATAGAGTTCTTTATTGCTCATTTTGCAAGGAAATACACTTTTAAGGGGATTGAACACAAATTATTCAAGTGTAGTACTTCTAGCGATTGTATTTATTGGAGCGATTATTAAAATAATAATGCAATCAAGATGGTCATAACTTAGAGCCTTGTGGTGACTCCAAACTTACATGGACTCATCTGAGAGAGAGAGAAATTAAATCACATTCTTTTTTATTCTTTCTTTTTAAAATTACATGAACCATGTTGCGCAGAGATTCTGTGATAGCATGCCTGTACATTAAAAAGCAATTCTGCCATTTTAAGAAACTTGAAGATTTATGCAATCTAAGTTTTGTTTCAAGGGAGATATGAATAAGCAATAGAGCAAATATTTTAATTTTAGGAAAATTAAAGAGATGGATTCATAGACGGCAAAATTCAACAGACTTCGTTTACTTGACACTAAATCAATGATGTTTTTAGTGGACCCGTTTGGGAATACGGTAGAGAAGTACTTTTACGTTAATCGAGGTAAACATGTTAAAGAAATTATCTCGTTTTACGAAAAATACTGTCGAACGTGCGTTTAAAAAATGCAAAAGTGTTTCCAAACACATCATAACCAGTCCAAATCATAAGTCAATGGATCATAAGATCAATGTAACTGTAAACTCTAATGAGTTTGGCCCAAATCATACAGATTATACTCTCAACTGCAAGTTCTTAGTTAATTAATGTATGTACGGGAAAGGCAATTGATTCAACAAGGTTTTTGGATTTCTCCTCCATTAATGTCAGGGCAGGCTATCTTCTAGGCACACCGACAGCTCTAGATTAACTCAAATGCTAATTACATGCATCTCAAAAGGTAAGATAGCTGACCGTGGGATTTAACATTTTTCCATAACCAAACGGGGGATTAACCTTGGTTAAAGAAGGATGAGTTTTTACCACTCAACCACATGCCCCTAGGAGATTCAGCGAAGTTTTTAATATTTAAATCTGTAGAAACAATTTCCCAATGTACCAAAAAATAGCATCATGCTCTTAACCACAAATCAAAAACAATTTCTTAAATACTAAAATTCAACAATAATTATTGCTTTTCTTAAGGCGTTAGATCTTTACTTTTATATTACAAATTTGGACATCAATGTTTTTTATTTGAATGTAAGTACGGGAAGGGCAATTGATTCAGCAAGGCTTTTGAATTTCTCCTCCATTAATGTCAGGGCATGCCATCTTTCACGGCTCTAGAATTATTTGGATCACTAATTACATGCATCTCAAAGGGTGAGATAGCTGACTAGGGGATTTAACATTTTTCCATACCCAAACGGGAGATCGACCTTGATTAAAGGAGGGTGAGTTCTTACCACTCAACCACATGCCCCTAGGAGATTTAGCGAAGTTTTGAATATTTAAATCTCTAGAAACAATGTCCCAATGTACCAAAAAGTAGCATCATGCTCTTAACCACACATCATAAACAATTTCTTAAATACTAAAATTCAACAATAATTATTGGTTTTCCCAAGGCATTGGATCTTTCCTTTTATATTACAAATTTGGACATCAATGTTTTTGAATGTACCAGATCCTCATCAACTTTCTGCCTTTGAGTGCTCTCTTATGCAGCTCTCACATTCTAACCCCAGATTAATCTAAAGAATCCATTTTAGCTTTGTGCCAACAACAAAAAAGCGCCTTCTGAAACCAAATCCAAATGCCCCCGAAGACATCATGTACAAACTCATAACTAACCTTCCTATCTCTTAAACCCAATCTCGTTCTATGGAGATCACAGACCTATCTTGAGCCACGTTTGGTCAGATAAGCAATGCAGGTATATACAGATCGGTATCCACGTCTGAACTGTGCTTTCTCCTACATATCAACATAATCAAAGAACTGAACCATATTATGAAAACAAATAAGGGAATTACGAAGGACATACTCCCAAATTAAGTTTAAAGATATAGAAGCATTCCTTGCTTTTAAATTTTAACTAACAGTTAAGTGAAAAACTAAAATTTACAATGGAATGTGATGTGATGGCAAATAGGAAGCAACTGTTTTAATTTGACCCCTTCCAAAATTTAGAGAGTCGGGTAATTTTTCTACTTAGGAAACCAATAAAAACAACAGTAGAACGCAACATAGATAACAAGCCATGAATAAGATATTGTGCATTATTTGATTTATTTCTATGAATAATAGAGTACTAAAACCCAAGATAGAAACAAGATTTGATATGATATAGGATAGACTTCAATATCGTCATTAAATAGTATTGGAAAAACAAGCAAGTGTAGGTGGTAAATCACATGGTTCATTAGCGTTAAAAAAACACATGATTCATTTATCTGTTTTTGAATGTTTTCTCATCTCAGCATCGAGTTTCCTAAGGGTTTCATTAACTGAATGGACTTTCTTGGAGATATGTTCACCGTGGCCTTCAATATCCTTCAACAACGTTTCCAGCTGCTCCCGGTATGATGCACTCAATCGCTTCTTAACCCGCACTTCAGCAGCCAATTCTTGAATTTTCTTATCCTTATTATCCTACAAAATCAAGTACACGGAAACATGCACAAAAGAATAAGTACAATCCTACAATTAAGGCTTCCAAAATGCTACATGGCAACTCTAGAGTTGCATGCCTACACAAGAACACAAAATCAGAGAAAATTAACATACTATTCAAAATTTCAGATGCTAGACAATTATCTCGGACAATCTTACAATTATTCTAGGACTTTTCTCCAAGTCAACCATCACAGGATGATTATGGTCCTTAACGAATTTCCGAACGATCCATTCCCCATCTTTTTCTCTCTTCAACAGAATCATTGCTGTACATACATTTTGCCGATCTTGCTTATCAAATGTAGTTTTTGTTCGACTATAAGACACACCCCTACATCCAAGTCCACGTGAGATGATTGAACCATCCTGCTCAGACTTTCGTGATGAAAGAACACGAGTTGTGAATCCTTCCCGTGAGGCGTAGTTATCATAGAAGTCTCTTGCAACTTTTTCTGATTCAAACGACATACCTTCGTATGGTTCTTGATTAATGTGAAATTCATGTGCACTCATGCCAGCATCCCCAGAAGTTTGCACGTCCCTATTTCCATCATATATGGGAGATTCCATTCTGATTTAAAAAGCAAACCTCAATAAGACGATCTCTGAGAAATGTCACCTTACTCCTTACCATAAAGAACCTGCCCAAAAATAGCCTGCTATGTAAGAGATGAAGCCAATGATATTCTGCAACTGCAAATCTAAATTATTTGAAAAATCAAGATGATACAATGTCAGACAATATGGTATTACTATGATAATTATGCAAAGAAAATGCAATGTATTCGGGTGTGTTTGCCAAGCAGAATGAACATGTTACCACTACCAAGATACAATAGCTACATCAAGAAAATAAATAAAAAAGGAGCGTTTTCTGTATCTTAAACTTAATTTGGTGAACTTTTTCTAAAAACTAAAGAGGAAGCATAAATGTATTTTTAAAGGAATGTTTCTACATCTTTAAACTTATTCTCCCCTACTGAACCTAGCTTGTTAAACAGCGGTGATCTTATGATATCTACACTCCATTGTGCACTGAGCAGAAGCCTAGCCATGCTATCCTCCATTACATTGTCTTATCCTTGCTTTTCCACAACAAAAGAGTGAGCAGGCTATTAAGCTTTCAAGATAAAGAGCACAAAGACAATGGCCATCGTTTTCAACAAAACCTCACTCACACGTCAACCTCACAAATTATCAAAACTTCATTGTCATTATTAGTAAAAAAAAATTATAATTGAAGCCACTCAACCATCAAAATCATTCATGAACATACATCAACATAGCCTTATCCCACGAAATGGGGTAGGTTATATAGATCACACGATACTCATAGTAAATCAAATATCATTTTAATCAAAAGTTCTGTCTCTATAAACTCATTTGATTGAATATGCACTTTGGTCTTTATCTAGCTCTCTCCAGAAGACTCGTGCTATATGATCAACCCTCTTCATCGTGCCTTGGCTTTCTCGAACCACCTCAAACAATTTTCTTCCCCCTAGGTAATAGCTGGGTGGGTCCAGGAAAGGACAGGGAGATATATTTACGAAACTACTCATGAAAATGCAGAACAGGTTGCTAAAGAGGCAAATTCATAAACTGGTAAAGAAGAAATGGAACGGATTGAAAATTTTATTTGCACATATTGAACTTCAAAATATTTGCTTAGAAGGGTGAAAGTAACTTTTTCGGCATTGTCATGGATTGAAAAATTATTTGCAAAGAAGCATAACATATTTGCACAGCCGAAAATCAGCAAATTGTCCACTACAACTCAAACAAAAATCTACGCTCCACACAAACGTAATAACAGCCAAAGAGAACAGCTATAAATGATCGTTAAGTTGGACGGAAAGAGAAACTTTTTGTGCATGGGATCCGAACCTTGAAGGAGAAATTTTGCCCTGCAACACACACAAACACTACTTTTCTATCATCTCACACCTCCGTGCCAATCCCCTTCTCTGCAAAGTCTCAGCCGACGGCGACGTTGATGCAGCGAACTCCCACAACCCTGGATTTTCCTAGTCGTTAGGTCCGAGCAACTGGTTTTCTCTCAGCTTTATCACCGCCGGGAAGGATCCCTCTTCTCCGCCAACAATCAGTCGCCCGCTACAAGCGCTTCCCTCAATCCCTCGTCCCCGCCATGCCGCTAGGCGCTAAGCCCTTGTTCACATATGTCCTGGGCCAGCAGCCTCGTATGTTTTCAATGCACCTCACATTCCCAACCTTCAAAAATTATTATATTTGAGAACCTCAAATTAATGAAATTTAAGCAGGATGGTACGAGAGGATGGAACTAGTTACACTCACCCAGCAGTAATTGCCTAACTGGATTGCTGCTGGTGAATCTGAATACATCTTGACCTTAAAACCCCTTTCATGGTACATCTTCAAGCCTATTTCGATGGCGAGGACTTCTGCTGTTGTTGGGCCTAAATTAAAACCTAACTTCCGTTGGAATCCGCAGATTCACGAGCCAGAGACAAAAATACCTTAACTACTTGTCTTTTTTTTTTTTTCTTTGCCAATGCTTGTCTAGTCACCTTAGAGAAAGGACAGCGTGTACCTAAAAAATTGACTTTTGAACTCTATAAAACCAAGACCCAGTTAGCAGGCCCGCATACGAAGAAGAGCTCGTAGAAGGTCCAATGGGAGATGCTCCAAATGACATGTGGAGGCCTCTTGTCAGAACATACTTGCCTTCAACCTCCATGGAATCTTCGGGTAGAAAGTTAGATCCGTAAATCTAGCTACTAACTCCTACATTTTATGGAACTAACGCTAAGTTCATTAATCCTTTTACTCGTATTTCTATTGTTGGTGATTCAAATTTCGTATTTAAGTATACTTTACAAAAATACGCTCAAACATACTAACTTTCTTGAAAATTCACCTATTAAAATGTTTAAACTAAATTGTTGGCAATTAGAAATAAGATTGTTGAAAAGGCATCAGTTGGGTATGAAATTTGCACAACCCCATTACTAAATTACTAAAAAGACACTAAGCTCACTTTTGGAGCTCAAATTAACTACATATTTTTTAATGATTAAGTGTATCATTGACACAAGATAATGCTACCCAATGAAATAATTCCCAAAAAGGGAAGAAGAACGCTTCTTTTACATGAAACAAGTCTCTATATGTGTGGTACTCTACCAACAAAAGTTGTTTGATTGGTTTTCTAATTGAATCAACCAATCTAGTGTGATTTTTCATTCAGGAATTGAAGTTTCTATGAGAGGTGAATATTAATTATGTTTATGATTTTTCCACTTTTAGATAAGGTCCATTTTGGTCACAGTTTTTTAGGCTTAACGTTTCCCTGAAAGTTTTGAATCGTAGTAATATTGATTCAGTCATTATCCAAGTTAAATTTGACCGTCAGTTAATTAGATGTGCTTAATTAGCATGTTTTATCATCCACATTTTTTTCTTTTCTTAAGCGTAAAATTTAAATTTACCCTGAAAGTTTTTACTAAAGAGCATTGGATAACTGCAAAATTTTCTTTGAATGTCATCCGAAAGCTTTCAAATCATAACAATGTTACCTCAATTGTTATCCAAGTTAAATTTGACAATTAATTGAATAAGGACATGTTTGTCATGGTGTTAAAAAAACATGTTTACACAAGTCAAAATAAAACTTCTCTCATATACTTGCATCGTAGATACTAAATATGAAGTAAATAATTATGTTGAAAAAGTAAGTTTCACCACCAATCTAAATGAGCACCAAATATGTTGAACTGACAAGTCTATTTATTATTCACTTCATTTTTTATTCAAGTAAGATTTATAAATAAGGGAAGAAATAAAAAAGAAAGGTGTCTCGCATGGAGGATTAGAGAAAATAAAGGTGGAAGCATGATGATGTGCAATCAAGACAATTTTTGTTGATCCTTAAAAATTTATTGAGATTTTGTTTTTGTCCATATAGTTTCAAATTGTTGGCTTTTATCCCCATATTTTCACAATGGCTTTATTTGAGTTCAAGTGTAGGGATTGAAATTAAAACTTGAAATCGAATATCTTCATAAAGTATGTGAGACAACAACTTTAATCGACTCATATCAGAATTGTTCATTTGTGTGCCCTTGGTTGTGACCAGATAATGACGAATTCTCACTCATTGTGAAGCTAATGAGTAATTGCATTGCTAGAATTATTAATTAATTAATAACATAGCTAAATATCGTAAAGGAGCTTATCCTAACATATGATATTGCATGAATGAGGGATGTACATGGTGGTCCTAAAGTAAGGTGATACTCCGAGGAAAGGGGTAGGGATGATGAAGATAGATCTTAATCACAGAATCCATATTTTTAAAATAAGGATAATAATTCTTTTGGTTCATACAGCTTTTAGTTTCTCATATCTTCCCTCATTTTGGTTTTGATATCTCAAATTTCAAACCTTGGGTTTTGATCCTTAGTTTGCCATATGATATTCAGGATGTTTTGTTTTTCCAAGTATTGTAATAATTTCCCTTCATGTAACCAAACAAAGGAAAAGGGGTTAATTTTCATAGCAAATTTGCACAAGCATAAAGAAGAATATTGACATCATCAAAGCCTAGCACCAAGTTTAGGGTTTGATCCCATTAAAAAAAGGCCTAAATATAATCCATTTATTTTAAACTAGAGATACATAAATATATTAACTTTTCAGTCCCATCACAATAGACACAAAACATCACATGACCAAATTGATCTCCAAGGTGGCTCCAAATTAAGAAACGATACATCCAATAAAAAAAATTTTGTAAGTTACTTTGAAAGTAATACACTAAATTTACAAGAAACATTGAAACTTGTTATTTCCTACAAAACGCGTCTACTTTTTTCTTCAATGATGAGCAGCTTCACCTCAAAACATTCTGATTGACTAATCTATTTGCCCCTACAAAATACATCTCAATCTCAGCAATCAGCATATCAGATTCGAACTTCAATATTTTCCTTCAACAAGTGCTCCTTTACGGACTGAATAGGCACCTGAAAAAAAAAACATCAAATCAATGAATCTCCTCCCACAGGTGGTTTCAGAATACTTGCAAATATGTCAAACAGAAAACATAATTACTAACTTTAGTCACATTTTACTTGTTCAAATAGATTGCTTCAGGATTAATCGTTCGACCATTTGAAGCTAAAATTTACCACTGATTTTAGATGATTTATCAAGTTAATCACTCAATGTAGAATTAAATTGAGCTTATTAGCAATGTGCATAATGATAGTAATTCCCATAAGCATTAGGAGAGAAGCTGATAGGATGAATGTTACCTCTTTTCTATGAAAAATGCCAGCAGCAAGTGCGGCAGATGCATTTGTTTTGGCAAAAACTTCTGAAAAGTGATCAACAGCACCAGCGCCACTACTGGCAATAACAGGGATACTTACAGCATCTGAAATCAACTTCACTAAATCTGTATCAAATCCTTTACCTTGACCTGAAAATTCAATAGTGGAAAATAGAAAGTTAGAATAGATGTAGCAATCAGCGTGATATTCAAGAAGTGATATTAATGTAAAATTCTGCCTCAACCTCGCCTAAGAAACCAGATATTATCATATTATATTTTCTCAGAGAGACTGAAGTAAGCATGGTCTTCATTAAAAAAAAATTTGAGGAAATGGACAAAAACATGATAAACAATTATATATTACTAATACTACGGATGAACCAGTAAATAGTGATTAAAATACATAGCTTTTAAAAACAGTCTGACCAAATGTTTCATATTACCATCACAGTCAATGCAGTTAAGTAGTATTTCTCCAGCACCAAGTTCTTCAACTGCTTTGGCAAGCTCATAAGCCCCAATTGGTCGGCCTTCTCGGCCCCCATTAACCTTGGAAAAGGGGAAAAATCACCTCAGAAAACAAGCAGTAAAGTGGTTTCATCCTGAATTCTGGATACTTCCTGATATAACCAGCATCTTTAACTTGCACAACTTTGTAATAAATAAATAAAAAAGACATCATCGAAGAGAAAGACAGAGATTACGTTTCTCCCTGTATAAGTATGATCAATTGAACAAAGTTATTGGCAAACTAGACGCAACATTTAGTTTATAAAATGGCATCATTTCTGGTAGCATTGTAATCACAGAAGTCCCTTGAATATCATTTGAACTCAGTTGAACTCTAAAATCTACACAAACTAAGAAATAAATTGTGACAGCTATACTTTTAGTTTATATCACACTATCTGACAGCAATGATGAGGAGGATGATACCAATATTGATAAACATGCCTTTTAGGCAAGAAAAACTCCATGGTGAAAATGCTTGTAACATTTCTAATAATGGACACGGAAGATACCCTTACTATCATTTTGACTTGGTCAAACTCTACAATCTACATAACTAAAACTAAATCATGATAGATTGCAATACCCTTACCGTACATTATGCATTCCTAATTCTCTAGTATAGAAATCATTAAAAATAGATCTTGCATTTAGTTTGGTAGTCTCTCGTGGTCATTCAATTTTTTACTAGGTGGGAAGGAACAATTAACAAATGGGAAAATGTTCAACAGAAGAAGAAAATTAGTCAAGAATCTCATCCAGCAAAATGTGTTTCGCAAGCAGAGAGAAGAAAATAGGGCTTACTGTACACTGGTACCAAGCATATTCTTCTCCATTTGGACCTGAAAATTTATTTTTCAAATAAACAGAATGAAAAAAATCATTATTCAAAAATTAAATGATCTCTTTCTATTCATTACATTCCAAAAAATCTCTGTAATGCTATTTTTTTTCATGCAACTTGGCCACTAAGCTTCTGTAATGCTAATTTAAGCATAAGAATTTCCACTAAAAGGGGCACCTTTCAAAAAAAAACATACACAACTGAAGTTGTTAGAACTAACAGTGGCTTCTTAGCGATAATTAATGATAATGACTAGCCATATCATACAAAGATACAATGAAGAATGGATATTCATTTAATTAAGGGAAAAGGAGAAAATCATAATTGAATATAGCGAAGTACATTGGGAATTATTCTTGGATAATCATGAGGGCTAATTCTTCAAGATCAGACTTAGATGACCATGAATTTGCGCTACTTTTGGTGGATTGATTAATAGATTCCCATAACCTTAAACTAGGCAATCCTCTAGGAAATGTAAAGGCAAGAGAAGGAAAAACGTATCATTACCTAGACTTGACACCTTTATAGTCTTGAATTGTACATCATTGGGATTCTTTACATAAACTCTGCGAGGATCAATACTGACTACCACTGCCTGCTAGGAGAAAATAGATTGGTGACTTAATAGAATGTTCAGTCCTTATATGCATCATAAACTAACAATCCAATGAACTATGCATTTATAATACAGTCAGACAATTAAAAATTTCCCTTAGGAAAATGACTTCTCATCACTGATATAGTACCAATTATGAAATCACGTGCAGTTAAATTTGTGGAATTGAATTGATCTAATTTTATTTTATTAATATTCAATTTAGCTACAAAAGAAAAAATCAGACTTGTATGACAATCCAATTCAAGCAAATGAACCATAAAAGTAGCACACCACGATAAAAAATACAAAAGAATGAGCTGACAAAGTGTTCTTATCCTATTCCTTAGGTTAAAGATAGCTGCGGCATATTACCATGAAGGAAGTTGGCAAGGAAACACATAAAAGAGCTCTCAAAGACACTCAAAATCACAGATTAAGTTATATATACCATCATAATTAAGAAGAATTAGATGCAACTAATCTACTGAGGATCATCAATGTGCTAGATCTTCTTGCCATTAAACCAACAGCATATATTAATATATTACTTTGAAAATACATGGTAACAATTGGAATGGACATTTGGATGAAAAGAAGAGCATCCACAACTTATAGATATGTGGGTGGTAAAAAGTACAAATGCATATAAATATTGTCAACCATTGAATTACCTGATTACCATATACTCTAGATATCTGTTCTAAGCTGCTCTTCTGAGTTTTTACCTAAATGATATATCCTTGACAATATTAGAAGAGATATAAACAAATTTATCAGCCCATGTTTGTCAAAAAAAGTGGGTTGAATTCCATACTCCAGTTCTTAGATACTCTTCTGCAGCATAAACTGCATCACTTCCAATAGAAATCTTATCAGCTCCAGATCTAAAATACTCTGAAGCAACTTCCAAACTAGAATAGTGCCTGGGAACATAGTTTTGATGTAAGACATAATTAACAATCTAAGTAAACGCATAAAGATAAGGCTAAGGACATGTACATCCTCAGATAATAGACTCTTGCATGTAAGCTAAAATTGTATAACTAAAACTACCAAAATACCTGCCATTAGAATCTGTAAAATCTCTAATTCCACCTCCAACTGTTAAGGGTACAAAAACATTTTCCGATGTATATCGCAATACCTATGAAGCACAGAACACATGAAATTCAAAGTAAATAATGGAGATATCTATTCATGCACTCAATTTAAGCATAAGCACACGAATTGAAGTTCCAAGTAACATTGAAAAGTTCCTTTCTGGCATGATTGACTGACCTGCAACATTGGCAAATCACCAAGAGGAAAGTCCCGAAACCCAGTAATGTTTAGAAAGCTGATCTGCAACCCAAGGCATACATAAGTTTAAATAAAACAGTTCATAGTAAGAGTAAAGAGCAGAGTTTTTGAAGTCGTACCTCATCAGCTCCATCTTTGTAGTACTGTCTGGCAAGCTCAACCGGCTTGCCAAGATTTCTTACCTAACAATTAAAATATGGTCAGATGACAAAAGCATTAGTGTTGGCTAACGGGAAAATGCTTCAGAACATTTGATTCTGAAGTGGTGAATATGCGTTTAAAGCTTCAAGCAGTACAAGACATCACTAACGGACTGTTCATTAATGAAATCATATAGCAGTACAAAAAATTAAGCAATTTATTAAACATTAAATATCATGTCTTTTTTTTTCTTTTAGTTTAATTATCCTGATGACTAGTTTGTGGCTTTGTGCCGCACAGGCAATTTCTAATACTTTTGATATGAGCAACCCAATAAAAATAAAAGAAACATTATCTACAAACCTCTTTCTCCTCTGTTTGTTCTCTTACATCATACTGATCTCCTTTGGTTACAACAAGGTCCCCCTTGTCATTTGCCCTCACATCAAGGCAAGCAATCACCTTAATATATAACCTCTTGTTAGCAAACCAAATAAAGTGTTATTATCCCACTGACCCCTAATTTCAAACACCAAGAAAAAGGAAACTGAAACTAGAGTATAATTGTCAAAGCCAGGAAATAAAATTGATCAGTCCAAAGAAAAAGTTAACCCAAGAACATATTCAGAAATAACTATAATATAGGCTTCCATCACCATACCCTTTTTGCTAGTTTTGAAGCCTTCCCTCCACCAGCCTTCAGTTATCATTTGAACATTACAAATGGTTAGCCAAACTGAGATAAAGTTGATAGTAATAGAATTTATTTCCGCAATGTGCATATTCAAAATAGCATGAAATCCACCTTTGTCCTGTTTGAATTTGGATTTAGGAATCTTCTTAAAACTGAAAGACCAACATCTGTAAATTTCAATTTTAGAAATCAGTATAAGAACTAGCAATAAACAACTCAACATAACTAAGAAAATCAAAGGCTAAAGTAAAATTTTAATTTCAAATCAAAGTAGATATCTTACCCTCATTTTTCATTTTCATTTCATTTTCCCAAGTCATTGAGGCCTCCAGAGGGGATGCAATAGAATTAAATATGCTTTTTATTCTTTATTATTTCAAAAATAAAATATGGAATCGTTCAATTTCTCTCTTGCTTGACCAACATTTATTTATAGAATTAAAAATTCTTGCTTCCTACATGATTAAGATATCTAATCCAATGCACATACTCTACAAAATGAATCAGAAGATAAAAACTTGCCTCTTTACAAAATGAAACAGAAATTAAATTATTCTATAGAAGATAAAACTTGCCTCCACTCTTTTCAGGATGGAACTGAACTGCATGCACATTTCCTCTTCTAATAGATGCTATAAAATTGTCACCATAATTACAAGTGGAGGATACCCACTCTTTATTTTTGTCTGACTGAGTTAATATAAAAAAATTCAAAAAAGAAATTACTTTAACAAAGGCCAATAATGAACAAAGCAACAACCAAAATAAGAAAAGGGAAAGAAGAAATGTACGGGCATTGCACGATAAGAGTGCACAAAATAGACATGACGGTTTCCAACATCTTCAAGAATTTCTGAATCCATTGTGACTTGTAAAGCATTCCAGCCGATATGTGGCACTCTAAAACCATTTGATGAGTCAAATCGCCCAACAGTTCCAGGTATTAGACCAAGACCCTTTACTGTGGCAAAAACAGTTGTTGATTCAATACTATCAATAGCAAGAGGCATTATAAATAATTAAAAATTTGCATATGCAATACCCTGGACATTAGGTCAAATAACTCAAATTAAAGGACATTTTTTCCCACACTATCTTGTATGTTTGAGAAGTTTAGTATAAACTATAAGCACAGATTTTCACGTATTGTGTAGTTCCCTTTAGAAGTAGAAACTAATTCAAGATAACTGACTGACATTTATGATATAAGAGTATTTTGAGACAAAGCATGCTGTCTACATAGCCACAACCAGCGTCATAATTGTCTAATCTTATTCACCACTACATCTTGACAATAGTTATAATACAAACCAAATAAATACTTCACCACTAAAACTTCAGAATGTGTTGGATTACAAAGTGTCCTTTGGCAAATTATACAAATAAATGTGTGGAAATACGGTATGCATACATTTCAGATATTTTCAAAGGGATGTTTTTACAAAGAAACTGAATTTAAACAAGAATATGAACTAAAAAGTTTTTCATTTTAATCTAAAATGAAACAAACATCTTTCGCTAAAAGTCCTTTCTTTTGGTTCATCACAGCGTAGACATTAGAACCTCTGAAATCCTGTGAACTACATGAATCCCTCACTTCTAGTAGCCAGGTTTCACTCTAATCCTATATCAACAAATATCAAAATCATATAGGCTACAGTAGTAACGTATATAGTCAATAATTGAAAATGAATCAGTTATAGCAAATGCTAAGGTATAAGAAGACAAAATGATAAAAAGATAGTTTATAACTGACTTGGTCCATTCTCCTCACTAGATTCAAAAAGTAGCTGAAGTCCAAGACAGATGCCTAAAAATGGGCGATCCTTCTCAATATATGAACATAGTGCTTCAGCCATCCTGCAAAATATTTACATGAATATGCAGAAACTAGGTAAGTAAAATGAAAGTATCCAATGGTAATGGAAAAGAAAAAAATATTGAACTCCAGACTCCAAATAGCAAAAAATGGAAGAATTTATAGTAGAGATGGGAATTTTTTCCCCCCAATTTGAATTAATAAGGATAATGTGGGAGACATCAAGTAATATGAAAGGAAATTAATATTTAAAAAACACTTGATCTCACATACAGTATCAAAATAACAAAAATGCAGGTATAACTGGTACTTCAATTGTAAAAGAAACTCAAGTGCAAAGAGGACGAACGATTTTTTCTTCCATGGTACCAACATACGTAATGATCATATATGTCCAAAAAACTGAGCTGTATCATTCGAAAATTACCCAGTCTTGTTTAGCACTTCCATTGCAGGGGCAAATGCTCCAACACCTGGAAAGATTAAGCGGTTGGCATTCAAAATGTCTTCCGGAGTTTGCACCTAACAAATGAAGTTGTCTCAAATTCAAGAAATTCATGATATGAAAACCATTGTATAGAACGTATTAAACTATCTTAAATCGAACTTAAAGCCAAAATCCAGCAAAAAGATATTACATCTTTAATGTCAAATCCAAGGTGACGGATAGCATTCCTAACGCTTCGAACATTGCCAGCACCATAATCAAGCAGAGTTACAACTACGACAGAAGTAAAAAAAATCAGGAATGGAGGTATTAAAGAAACGGAATCCAAAATGAACTTGACATGTACATTTCTAGGAAGAGATCAAACCAGAGTCAGCGGAAGAGGAGGCACGAACTGAGAAGTTTCTGGAATATTTGACATTGGTACAATCAGAGCAATTTCTCAATGAAACTTTATCCCGAAGAAGCAAGAGTGAAGAAGAGCTATTGAAAAAGCATGATGAAGGCGACGATGAACGAGATCCAGGGCATGAACCAGAGGCGAACACCGCTGACGCCTCCATTGATAGGCCACACAGGAACACAAGCACGTAGACGACAGCACACCGACGGAGGGCTACGAGCAGAAGAAGACAACGGCGGCCCACACAAGCAAGCACCAGTGAACAAGCTTGAGCTCGATTGGGGAGGCCGACCAAGGGAAGCGAGTTTTTACGTTTTTAGGAAACAAAACGCACCCTTTGTTGTTCTTGCCAATTTTTTTAAAAAAATTATACTTTAAGAAAGACAAAATGATTTCTTTCTCAATATGCCCTCGCCTAGACAATTTTATTTAAAGTATTATTAAACTTCAAAAAATTCTTGAAAAGTTGGTTCGACTTGTTAAGGAGTAATCTCTTCCTCCAGAAACAATTCACATTGGTGACAAAATGATGTAATTAAAAGATAAGTTACATGTGTAACATTGTCCACCCCCAATTTCATACTTAAAAGTTTAAGAATAAGTCTAAATTAAATAATCTACCCAGCTTAGTTGGGCAAGATAGAGAAAATGTCCCAAAAATATCATGATTATCAAAAACTAAAAGATATAATGATTATAAAAAACTATGTAATAGTTTGCTTTTTCAAATAAAGGTTAAACATATAATTAAATATTAGCCAAAGCCCAAATATAGTAAGTGTTTGTCTAGCAATATCGTTGCCAAAACGGTGCACGTAAGCTGAGACAAAACTATTTTGAAATCTGTAAAAACCATCTCGAAATCTATAAAAACCATCTTGAAATCCGTAAAACCATCTCGAAATCCACAAAATGCCTCGGAATCTGTAAAATCCATTCTTCTAATGGAGTTCTCAAACACACACACTAAATAATACACACTCTAAGCCCTCATATGTTTAAGTGAAAATCAAAGAAGGAAAAAAAATTAGAGATTTTTCCCGCACCAAAATGCATTCAACCCAAGTTCCAGGTGAAGGTTGAAGTTCCATTAAATGTGAGAATCGCGCTTCCCATAAAAAATGGTGTCATCCTTTTGAAAATCAGATGGTGGAAATGGGGTGGATTTATGCCCCTAAAAACTGAGCTAAATATTGCCACTCCTTTGAACATCTAAAACACATTATGGGACAAGCTCGAGCAAGAGACGCTCTGTGAAAGCATTTCGGGGGATGATGCTGTTGGAGAAAGAAGAAGGTACAGTGGCATTGAAGAGGGTTTGTTTGTTTAATGGTGGGTGCGCACACCTTGACTTGTTAATTTCCAGCTGGTATTTGTTTGTGTGTTAGGTGTAGATGTTCTTCAGTTCAAAGCTTTGGTATGTGGGTGTTTTACTCAAAGTTCAATTTCTTCAGTTCAAATCCTTTTTGGCGTCAACGATGTTTGTAGTTGATTGTGTGTGTGAAACAAAGGAACCCAAATCTAGATGTGCAAATTGAAGGAATATGTTTAAATTTGTTTTCAAAATATAATTTTGTAATTTCATTTTTTCTGATGAGTTGTACAAAATGGTTGCTTGTATATGTGCGAAACAGAGGAACCTGATTCTGATTTGGTGAATGTGTTGCGTGAGACAATTATATCCCTAGATAGGACAATTATTAATGGCTCGTTTGGTATGGTGGAAATGGGAGGATGAAATTGGAATTTAATTTCATGATGTAGCCATGTTTGGTATGATAGAATTACAACTCTGTGTAGAATTCAATTCCATAAAACCATCCAATTTCAATTCCATACCCAAACTCATGGAATTCATTTGGGTTCCATGGAGTCCAAATTTTTTGGACCAAAATATCCCCATTATGTAAAATAGTCTTTTTTATTACATTTTCAAAAAATCAACATATGGATTCCATCTTCATTTCCATAGTATACCAAACGTAATTTTAAAGCTTATATCCATATATATTTCTACCTCCATCTCCATATCCATCTCCATTTTCATTTTCATCAAAACCAATTCTATTGTACCAAAAGGGGCATAAGGTGTTTGAAAACCTTGGAAATCGCATGTCAAGATGGGGAAGACAAGCTACATTAGATGCAAAGACAGTTGACCTCTACATTGAGCTAATAGCTATTGAAGGGCTGAGTATCAATGAGCTGAATGAAGCTCATATCAAAATAGTTAAATCTGAATAATTGCTTACAGCCTTTGACAAAGTTCCTGCAGATTTTAAGCCTTCATGGACAAGAAGCTTGCTTAAGTAGTGGTCCAATTGTACCTATTTTGTGGATAACCAGTATGATAAGATCCATATAATTTTTTTTTTTCTTCCACACTTCTGACCAGTTTGTGTGTATCACTTGATGTTGGAATATGGGCCACCCTTAGTGGATTAGCCCAAAACCCATTTTGGAGCAAAAGTATGAATGAGAGAATATGTGGAAACAAAGTGGTGATTTTCCCCAAAAGTTTGATTTTGAAATGCTTTTGCATGGGAACAGTTACCGTGAGTTAGGAAGTTATAATGTGGGGAAGTGGTTCCCTAAACGGATGAAAGAATGCACGGAGAAACCAAAATTTTCTCCCTTTCCTTCTCTGAAAAGAATCCTCCTCTCCTCTCCTCTCTTCCTCTGGTGCATTTATTGTGTCTCAAATCTGGATCTACCCTTGTGATCCAAATTCAGCATGGGTATCTGTAATCGGAGTCGAATTCTACAGGTATGTCCGAATCCTTCAATGGTATCAGAGCAAAAACGTTCCTGAGGCATTTCTTTTAATTTAACGACATATGAAATTTTATCAGTTTCATGAACCATGGGTGTTTTCTACTATATATCTTGTGATTTTATGAACTACAGTATAGATGCATGAGATATTGTTGTTACTATACTTCTCTGTGAATTATTCTATGTTCGTTAGAGTTTATGCGTCTATGAAAGGTTGAACCCAGTGTGCAAAACAGAAATTCATAAAACCAATGAAAATCTACAGAAAACAAAATCATAAAATCCATTTTCTGGATCTGGGTTCTCGGAAGACTACATTTTTATACTTGAAAAACACACCCATCGTATAGTGATAGCCAAAACAAAAATGTGGACACCAAGAACGTGAAGAACGGACACCGGACGACAGAGTTATGGAGGAAAAATGACTCACAAGTTCCGTCACGTTTTTCAGAAAAATAGAAAGACTCTAGCTTCAAAAGTACTCCTATTGTGTAGAGCTCGTCAAAACAAAGAAATAAACACCAAGAACGTGAAAAGCATACGTCGGACGGCAAAGATATGGAGGAAAAATCGATTCTGGTCTAGTCGGATCGACCCGGTTCATCCCTAACCCGGTTGGAGGTTAGGGACGATGAACAGTAACTGTAAAAAAAATAAAAAAGCTGACATCGATAGGAAAGGCAGGCGAACAGGTTGAGGCTCGAGTCACAGTCGAGTAGGTTAAACCAACCCACTTAAACCAAACAATGCATTTTGGATATAAATATATATATATTTACTGATGGACTGGGCCACAGTAAGGCCAAAACCGCAAAAAAAATTTGGGCCCAGGTGATTTGGAGTTGGGCCACAGGTCAAGCTCAATCTAGAAAAAAATAAACAAAAAAAGGAATTAGGGATTAGGCTAAGAGAGGCCCAATCCGCAAAAAAAAAACACATAGGCACCCTGAGAAAGATTCGAACCCACGACCACAGAGATAATATTCGGGTACATTACCGCTGAGCTATAGCTGCAACCTTGCAAAGGAAAAACAAACTATATATAAATAATAAAAAATGGGAAAAAGGAAGGGTCTGCCACGTGTGCGTGATGCCACGTGGCACATCTATGTGACACAAAAAAAACACGTCATCCAACTACAATCAGCACATGGAGGCTGATGCAACGGTGCGTGCCACTATCAAAATGCTCTACGGCGGTGCGTGCATGCCACGCGCCACCTCCGAGAGTGAGCGTAGTCCCAATTTTCATTTTTTTCTAGAATTAAATGTCTTAGCAGTGTGAGGATGCGTGTAGCATCAAAATGAGACACAATCTGTTCCTAAAAATCCTAAAATTCAAGAGCTTCATTTTGATATGCTATTGGCCTATTTTGGAGGTTGTTCAGGATTTATTTTTTTATGTAAATTAGTGCTTAGTTAGGGATTTCTTGAAAATTTTTCAATAGAATAATTTCAAATTCATTTTTTTTAAAAAAACAATGGAGCAAGAAATCTCAGATAGCACTGAAACACTGTCTTACGAATCAATGTACATTGAACATGTGGATGAACATATTCATAACGAGGATCCTGAGCAATAATTTGAAGAGGATTTTTAGGAGGAATCGTTTGAAGAAGACCTTGAACAGGATCCAAAGGAAGAACCTCAAGAAGATCTACAGGATGATCTTGAAGAGGATCCTAAGGAAGATCCTCAGGGAACATGAGGAAGGCCCCGAGGAGGATCCAGAAGCGGATCCTGATCAGAACCTTGAGGGAGGTTAAGAGGAACCTCAAGAGGTCTACTCTAACCCAGGTCCTAAATCCTCATTCTCATTCAATTCAAAACCACAAAGTTGTGATGAGGAGGTCGACCAACCTTTTTCCCCACCATGGCTGCGACAAAAGCTAAATCTGATGCAATAAGAACAGCCAGAGTTAAGAATATAAAAATCATTTATGGCATCATTGCGAGCTATGTCAACGGCATAACTAATAATGAGACTGCATAATTCTATGTGAATGTCATGATGAAGTATTGTACAGCGTTTAGAGTTGCAGGAACATTGACATTAATGACCATATGGGTTGATGCAGTAAAGAGAATAACAAGGTTTATGCTAAAAAATCAATACTTTAGAAGACTAAGGAAACAAATAGTCGACTATTGTATTGCAAATATCTAAAGATGTATTGTACTTTATATTTATGTGTCTTTCCTTCTATGTTTTGCCAATATGCTTAAACCATGACTTAGTTTATTGTTGTGTGAAATGTAATATGTTTAGTTTATATGAATTGTTATGAAATTGTTATTGTTATTCACATAATGTGTCACTATGTTACACTTTTTAATAAGTGGGAGCTTTTAGAAAAGGAGGCTTCTAAAAGTAAGCGATTTAAAAAGTACTTATATAAAATTCTTGAAAGAAAATAATGTAGTTACCAGTGCTTGTGTGATAGGAGGTACAAACATATTCTCCTAATCACAGATCTAGTGATAAAATCAACTTCTTGTCAAGAATAATATAAATATAAGATATTGTATACTATGATGTGCTACATAATTGCTAAAAACTCAGCTCTATAAGGGAAACATCTGTTGATAAAATACACTGTCATCTCAGACTAGGGAATGGCAATAAAAAGCATAATTGCCGAGTTGAATAAAGGGGACAAGCTGAATGGTGATAACTGGGATACCTGGCACCACAAGGTGCAGTATATATTGGAGGAATAGGAGGCCCTTGAGCCAATGACCACTATTTTGGTGGAACCTAAAGCTGGGACTACAGCCCAATATAGAAGGAAACTAGAATTATACCATGCTTGGAAAAAGAAGAATAGTATTGCAAGAGTTACCCTGATGAGCACAATGGAAATGACCTAATATGTTAGTATAAAAAATATCTAACTGCACATGCCATGCAGACAGCTCTCAGAGACAAGTTTGGTGGAACATCAACCACCAAACTTAGGAGGTTTAAGATCAAGTTTGACACGTATACGTTTCGAGGTAATATACCCATGAAGTAGAATCTCTGAGACATATCAAACATGATCAGAGAGCTCCAGGAAGCTGGATATACACTGACTGATTAGCAGCAAGTGCAGGCTGTAATCAAATCACTTGCCCATAGTTGGAAACATACGAAAGTCAAAACTCAACCATAACAATACCATCCTCACTTTTGATGATGTTGTGAATCACCTTAAGCTTGAAGATGAACGCCTGGAGGCATATAAGACTTCTGGGCATGCCTATTACATCAAGGATGCATGCCCTTCCAATGGCAAGCCTGATTTTAAAAAGGACAAGAAATTTCATGGAAAAGGCAGGAAAGATGTCCCCAGATTTAAAAGGGGCAGAAAGCAATTCAAGAAGTGAACTAAAGGCGACATGAAGAAAGTTGACCTAAATAAGGTCAAATGCTATGCCTGCCAGAAGATGGGTCACTTCGCGAGGGATTACCCTGAGCGAAATGACCGTTGAAAGATACTGGTGAATTATGCGAATTCACATGTTTCTTATGTATCGAATACCTCTTTTCTAACTTACCCTATATCTTCTTGGATTCTAGACTCATGCTCAACAGACCGTGTAACGAAGGATTGAGGATCATTCGTGGATTACCGTCGGTTGTCGCATCAATGCAAATGGCTTTATGTTGGCAATAATGTAAAGATCGAGGTCAAAGGCATATGCACCTGCAGATTATATCTACGTGGTGGAAAGTCCTTAATCTTACATGATGTGCTTCATACATCGGACATCCGATGGAATTTAGTTTCTGTACTATGTCTTTTGAATTATGAGTTTGATGTGAACTTTTATGACAAAGCTACTAACATATTCAGCAACTATACCTTTTACGGTTTAGCTTTCCTTTCAAGAAAGTTCTTTGTTATGGATGTTATTGGTGATTTCAACTTGCATGACTGTTTCGTTGGTTCCTCCGATATAATTTTTGATATGAATATCTAACATGCTAGACTAGGGCACGTAAGTCAAAATCAAATGATTAAACTAGCAGAATAAGGTTTACTAGGTGAAATTCCAAACATAGAAATGGTCTTGTGTGAAAGTTGTTTAGCTGGCAAGGCAACTAGAAAACCTTTTGGTACAGAAACTAGAGCTAAAAATCCCTTGGATTTGGTCCATTCTGATATATGCGATCCAATGAGTGTGAGGGCTAGGCACGGAGTTTGGTACTTTATTACCTTTATTGATGACTTTTCACGATATGGTTATGTCTATTTGATTTTACATAAGTCTGAAGCACTAGAGTGTTTTAGACAATAATGAAGGAGGTAGAGAATCAAATGGAACATAAAATTAAAGCATTACATACTGATCGAGGTCGTGAATACTTATCCGATCGGTTCAAATAGCTCTATGAGGAAAAAGGGATAATTAGGCAATTAACTATCTTGGCACTCCCAACAAAATGGAGTGTCCGAAAGAGGAAATAGAACTCTTCTAGATATGGTTAGATTGATGATGGCTTAAGCAAACCTACCAATTTCGTATTGGGGTGATACTTTATTAACAGAAGCCTTCATACTTAATCGTGTGCCCTAAAAAATAGTTACTTCCACACCCTATGAGCTATAGACTAAACGCAAGCTAGATCTGAGCATCTTAAGACTTTTGGGTTAGGTTGTATACGTTCATAACGATTCCCATAACTATGGGAAGTTAGGTCGTAGAGGAAAGAAATGTATCTTTATAAGATACTCACAAGAATCCAAAGGATACGTTTTCATTGGTGAAAATGAAGATGGAACAATAACTGAAATTGAATCAAGGGATACCATATTTTTGGAACGTGAATTTCCTGGCAGAGGAGAGATAAATCAAACAGTATCTCTTTATGAGACACAAGAATAAGAAATTTAATGATCCCCAATCGTCTCAATATATCTATTTGAGTGGGAGATCAGAAGGCTCAGAAAGGCTTTTTCAAAGGTCGAGACAAAAGAAACAAAAGAGGCAAGAGGTTTCTATAAGAAGGAGTAATAGGGGAAATGTACCCAAGAAGCGCTTCCCAATAGAGGGGGAATCATTTATGGTCACTCTGGGTGGAGATGATGAGCCGTGTTCTGTACAATAAGCCTTGTCTTGCCTTGCCAAAGATGAATGGAAGAAAGCAACGGAAAAAGAGATTGATTTAATGAAAAAGAATCAAGTCTGGAATTTGTTAATCTACGAAAAGGTCGAAAGGCCATGGGGAACAAGTAGGTTCTCAAAATAAAAAGAAAGTGGATGGATGGATGAATTGACAAGTATAAGGCATTTCTGGTAGTGAAAGGGTATACACAATAGGAATGTATTGATTACTAGGTCACCTTCTCTCCTGTTGTACGCTTTAATTTCATAAGACTGATTCTGACAATAGTAAATAGTTTAGATTTGGAGTTACATCAAATGGATGTGACAATTGCATTTCTAAACTGGAGACTTGGATGGAGAAATCTATGGAACAACCATTAGGTTTCGTAAAGAAAGGTTCAAAGAATAAAGTTTGTAAGCTCAAAAGGAAGCAATCATCCAAAAAATGGTACTTGAGGTTTCACATAGCGATAACCTCATACAATTTTAAATGATTGAAGAAGACTACTGTGTCTACATTAAGTGGTTTGATGATAACTTTGTGATATTGTCATTATATGTAGACGATATACTATTGGCTGAAAATAGCATAAATTCGATATTAGCTGTTAAAGAATGGTTGTCATCGAATTTTGAGATGAAAGACATGGGAGAAGCAGAATAAAAAATTGGAGTTAAAATCCAAAGGAATTGCTCAAAGAAAATTTTATCTCTTTCACAAGAGAATTACATTAAGAAAATTCTCGAGCAATTCAATATAAGTTACTACAATCCCTTAGACACCCCAGTAGCTACTGGAATTATCCTGAATCTTAAAATATGTCACAAAGCTGAGTCAGCTAAGGAAAGAATGGTAAGAGTTCCTTATGCTAGTGCCATTAGAAGTCTATTATATGCAATGATGTGTACAAGACCATATATTTGTTTCACAGTTGGACTGGTAAGTAGGTTCTAGTCTAATCTTGAAGAACATCATTGGAAAGCTGTGAAAAGGATTCTACGATACTTAAAGGGCACAACGAATTATGCACTAACTTATTAAGGAAGTGATTTGCGGCTTCTTGTATTCTCCGATGCTAATTCAAGTGGAGATGAAGTTGAACGAAGGTCAACTTCAGGTTATACCTTCTTGCTAAATAATGGCACCATAAGTTGGAATAGCAAGAAGCATACGTGCATAGCCCTACATTCAATGAAAGCTGAATTTATGGCTTGCACTGCGATAGTGCAAGAAGCTATATGGCTTAAAAGGTTTATTGAACACCTTGGATTTGAAAATGAGAGTACAAATACAGTGTTAATATATTGTGACAATACTACAGCTATAGCTTACTTAAAAGACCCCAAATATCATAACAAGACAAATCACATTGATATTAAGTATAACTTTGTGAGAGATTATGTAGCACATAAAGTGATTAATGTACAACACATTTTGACTAAGAGTATGGTCGCAGATCCCCTGACTAAATCAATAGCCAAAGAAATGTTTGAGAAGAATGTAAGGGCTATTGGTATGCACAAAATGTAAAATTACAGACGTCGTGTATTGAATTTACGATTAAAGTATTCAATTTCTTATCATTGATTCATGTGCTTGTGTGCAAGTATACAATACCTAGTATGTCGTACAGGCAGGTGAGGTAGGCTCTCTCACATGAGCTACCGCCTTTGATACTTAGGAGGAGTATGCAAAGATGAGATACTTGTATTCACTAGTAAGGCAGTAGGAATGCTGATATAGTAGAGAAGAAATACAAGTTATGTCACCTCAGCAATAGTGTAGCATGTCGAGATGAGATCCAATATATATACATATGAAACATGGATCGAATCATGAGAACTTGCTCCCATGATGCCTAGTACCAGACAACAAATTTTTCAATACTGACGTCACATAAGATATGAGAGAAGGAAGAATTTGAGTTTAGATGTTTGGAACAACTAGACTAAAAGTCTGTACGGTGTTAATAGAATGTTTCAAAAATGACGTACGCTCTTATAGTATAAGAGAAACACAGTAACATATGATTTATACCACATGTGATATAGAACCACAAAAAGGAAGCAAGTGAATAGATCCCTGCTTCACTGCTTTGTGAGTCCCAAGAAATTAATATTTCTATTTATGTCATTTGACTTTGATATTATCATGGAGGTATATTTCAATGACCGCTACCTTAATGTACATCTTATTAACATGATGGATACGATATAAGGTACTATGTTAGGAAAGCGGTTGATGTATATCAAAATGATATATGGGTGAAAGGAAGATTACCTGAAAAGTACGCAACTATACTGGTGTCTATGACAGTCCCTTATGATATCAATTTTGTGATTTCATATAATTTTGTGATTTCATAAGTGTGGATACTGTTGACTTGAGAGGGATTAGATTCGTCAAGTGAAAATATATTTTTGGTTTAATCTAAGATATATAAGGCATAATAACCAAATTCAAGCTACACGAAGAAATATTGTCTTGTGCTAGTCTTGTGAAAGGGATTTCTAGTACAATCATCTAAAAGATTTCATGCCCATGCGATCACAGCAAAGCATCTAGTATGAAAGGAAAAAGAGAGAAGGATGAGGTCCAGAATTCCTAATCCACCAAGTATGAGTGGGAGATATTGGAATATGGGCGACCCTTAGTGGATTAGCCCAAAACCTATTTTGGGGCAAAAGTATGAATGAGAGAATATGTGGGAACAAAGTGATGGTTTTCCCCAAAAGTTTGATTTTGAAATGCTTTTGGGTGGGAACAGTTACCGTGAGTTGGGAAGTTATAATGTGGGGAAGTGGTTCCCTAAAGGGATGAAAGAACGCATAGAGAAACCAAAATTTTCTCCCTTCCCTTCTCTGAAAAGAATCCTCCTCTCCTCTCCTCTCTTCCTCATGTGCATTTGTTGTGTCTCAAATCTATATCCACCCTTGTGATCCAAATTCTGCGTGGGTATCTGTAATCGAAGTTGTATTCTACAGGTACGCTGAATCCTTCACTTAACATGGACAAAAGTATGGTATTATGCAATTAGGTAGGGTCCATGTGAAAAATGTCCTGTAGTTTAAGTGGATGGTATATATTTTGTTGTTTATGTGGCAAATTTATTATATTTGGGCTGGATTGTGTAATATATATATATATATATATAAGCTTTATTATATTGGAAGTGGCATCCTATGTGGCAAATTCGAATTCTACTGTACATTTTGTAATGTGACAAATTGAAATATGACTACCATACTGGAATGTGACAACCACTGGTTTCTTCCCAAGTTAAACAATTTGGAATGTCACTACCACACTGGAATATGTCAACCACGGTTTTCTTCCTTAAGTTAAACACATTTGAATGTGGCAATCACTTGGTTTTCATCATGAATGACAACAAATCGAAATGTCACTACCACATTGGAATGTAACTAGTGTGTGTTAGGGAAACCATTGGAAGAAAGGAATATACGAATTCTTGGAAGAATTTATGGATTTCAAGATGGTTTTTATGGATTTTAATATTTTTTACGGATTTTGAGATGATTTGTCTTGGCTTGCGTGCATCACTGGGAAAAAGTTCTTCCCAAACATACCACAGTTTTCTTCATTGAGTTAAACAAATTGGAATGCCATTGTTCCAAATCCCAGCATTTTGGAAAATAGATATAACTACAGAAATAATAATTACCATTATTTAAATTTTGAGATACAGAACACGGAGGGAATTACATATGGGTAGTTATAAATAAATATAACAGCATAAATAATAATTACAACACCCATTTGCATTCACTGTTGCCAACCCCTCTTCCCATTCACTTTAAATATTACTGACCCTATACACTTTATATATTTTAAGTATGGTATCTAAGTGGGAGCATGCTCTTATCATTTTTGTTACAACACTAAAATAAACTTCCAATTTCATCTTCAAACTGTAATGTCCAACACATTCATTCAAAATTGTCTATCCTAATTCAAAATGGAAGTTTGCAGTCATATTCCAATTTCATTTTCATTTCATCACTTGCAATCGAATATGCTTAGCAAATTGGAATCTTCCACTCTAGTGCAATTTACATCATATGGTCTCTGTTTGTTAATGATTAAGTTAAAACATTATATGGGTGATTGTAGTGTTTTGCAGATGGCAGCATTCTCATTATATTATGCTAGTAATGCTTTGTTAACACCGAACAATTCTAATACTTAATTGCACAGCAGTATGTATCTACTCAACCAACTTTCTTTTCATATATTATTACATTATGAAACTTCATGTAATAATATTACAATCTGGTTTCTCAGCATTGCAATACCATTCTTAACTTAAAGCAAACTCCATAACACTTGTACCAACAATACTCTAAAACACTATAAAGTCTACATTCATGCTCCCAACCATTACAAATTGTGGTTGAGGTTTACTCTTAAACTTGATTGCATTACGATTTACCTGGCATTACAAAAACCACACTTTTTCAACATGCATTAAACTATCATCAACACTCCATATTGAAATTACTTACCTGTATGTAAGCATTCCACACATGTTCATCTCTAACACTCCATATTTAACCCATATCCCTTGTAAATCATGGAGCATTTTAGCTTCCTCATTCATCGCATTATGTCATTCTTATACACTCTAAACCTGGTAGCCTTTGTTCCATCAATGTATGTATATGTAGTGCATAACCAGGAATGAACCTGAAGAACCCTTACTCAGTTCAAAATGGCACATCTTTATTAGAATGGCAGTCACCCAAAAGGGGGTGAATTGGGTGTCACAAAAAATTTTCGTTAAATCAAAGAGTAAATAAAAATAAAGTCATTGAAAAAAAGAGCAGAGCAGAGAAGGTGAATACGGTGATTTATCCTAGTTCAGTCCTCCTGACCTACATCCAGTTCTCAGAACTCCTCTGAGATTTTACAATCCATTAACAACAACAGGCTTCTCAAACCTTTACAATGGGAATCACACTCCCCCTTACAAATTTCACTATAATAGAGACCAATATGCTCTGTTTTCTCAACTCAAACTCAGCCCAACAATCTCAAGATCTCATTCTTGAGTTTCTCATGGAAATACAATAAGTTTGGATAAACTAATATACTCTCTCAAATAGTGGATAAATACACATTGAAGCTCTCAAAGAAGTATAATATCATAGTCCAAACGTTGTGGGATTTCATTGAATCCACACTTTGCTTTGTGTTTGGTGACTCCATATACTTCGTCTCTCCTTTCTCTGTTGGTTGCTTCCTCCTATTTATAAATGTTGGCAAAATATATCTATTGGAGAGTAGCATCGTATTTTCCATTACATGTTGGCTCTTGTGCTCTGTTTTTCAAACTTCATCTGTTTTGACAATATTTGTTTGTTGAAAGAGAAAGAATAGCCATTGGAGTTTTGAATAGAAGTAAGTGTTTGTTGAAGAAGATTAATCCGTTAGAAAGAGTTTCGTTTCTGTTACACTCTGCTTCAATGCCCAATTATATGCATTAATGGCTCTGACACGTTGTATGTCTGTCGTTTGTGAATTTGTTCGTTGAGCCCATGCTGAAGACATGTTCAGAGATGGCCATCCCTATTAATAAGTCTAAGCATAAAGCATTTATGAAAGCATTTAAATTTTAAATCAACGAATCACTAAACAGGAAAGATGTGGTAAAATTTTGTCTGTTGTTAGACTGATATATTGTCAGATAAAAGTAGAACTTGAGTTTTAATCTTTCATAAATCGAGTGTTGAAGAAATCAACCTGAGAAGATTTTGAAAAACATAAAGCAGAATTTGAGCTTTATAAGCATAACTTGAGTTTTCAATGGAAGTTCTGTAAAGGGAAATATGAAAACTTTTGTTTGGAACTCGAGTTTAAAATCATATTATGCATAACTCGAGTTTTCAGATAAGGAAACTCGATTTTTATAACATGAGTTGAAAATGGCAATTGAAATCTGTCTCGACACTCGAGTTGTTTTAGAAAAATTTAATGCATAACTCGAGTTTTGTTTGAAAGTTTTTGAAGTCTGAAAGTCATTTTTGTTCAACACTCGAGTATTTAAGAAACAAGACTCGATTTTTTGAACACTTGTATTGCAACTCGAGTTTTAGTTGAAAGTTTTTGAACTCTTAAACTCATTTTAGTTCAACACTTTGAGTTTTCAAAAACTTGAATTGCAACTCAAGTTATCTGTGAAAGTTTTGTCTTTCCAGAGTTATTTCCTTCTTCGAAACTTGAGTTTTCACAAAACAGAACTCAAGTTTTACAAAACTTCTTTTCACAACTAGAGTTTTCACTGAAAATATTGTGTGAAAACTCCATTCTTAGCATGAAAATCAAGTTTTGAAGCACTGAAACTCGAGTTTTGCTTCATCATTTGAACTTGCATCAGGTCAAGTCTAGCTTTCAGCACATGGTTATAATTTCAACGCTCATAATTCTCTCAATTCAACTTCAAACTTTGCAAATAACATATTAATGGAAAGCCCAGTATGTCTACTTTTACATGAAACAAGAATCAGTCCCAAATATATTATATAAAGAACGATATGATAGATAAAATATGGAAAGGTCAGAGATAAAGTGTCAATATGACCATCATGTTTAGAAACTTATATCTCCTTCATATGAAATGATTTGTGATGTTCATGGTGTCTATTAAATGGAGTTTGAGTCTATGTTCATATGAAATTGGTTTCACATTAATCAGACTTACGGTTTGGAAGATATGATTAAAATATTAAACGTATGTCGAGCTGAAAGCTAACAAAGAAGCTAAAACTCGAGTTTTATAACCCAAAAATCGAGTGTTGACTCCAAGACGTCGAAAATCGAGTTCCATGATGCAAAACTCGAGTGTTGACCCCAAAATCTCAATATTTGAGTTGATATCTGAGTTTTGCTTGAAGTTTTGTAACTGGAAGCTCTAAAAACTCATCATACTCAAGTTTTTGTATCAGAACTCGAGTTTTATCTTTAAGAAACAATTATGAGCATCCAAATGAAGTTTAAATGAAGGATAAATGATGATATAACATCTATTTGAAACATTTTAACTTTTAAATTAAGTTATTTAACCACATCATCCTTCAATTAAAAAGAATACATAAATAAAGTAGTAAATCAATATTCATTATAAAAACTTTTTACTCTTTTATTTGGCATTATCAAAACTAATAATATCTAAAAATCTCAATTCCTATCCCAAATTTCACCAAATACCCATGTCAGAACTATTGTTCTAGTTCCATTTAAAATGCCAACTTCAGCAGTCTGTATGGGGGAATCACACAACCCTTATCAATTATCTACTCTTCTCTGTTCAACCCTTTCTGTACGTTAACTTTTGGTCTACCCAACGTTCCTCCCTCCAGCATTGATGGATGCATGCGACAGCTCTCCCTTAGCTCCCTCTGGCATCGATGGTTGCACGTGACATCTCTGCCCTAGCTTCTTCCATAAATAGTCGAGCTCGATGGGCAATAATGTTTTCAATTGTTTCAACTCATATTTAAGGGTATAATGGGAAATCATCCATCATTTTCTACAATTACCAAGACAATTTCATCAAACCAAATAATAAATATTCCATCGAAGTATTTCCATTTCAATGTCTACCAAATATGTTAGCCTTTAAAAATTTTCAATTTAATTCCATTCCATTCAATTTCCTCAACCAAATGGGCTCTAAGGTAACATTGTATATCTACCGTTCTGGTTTAGGCAAAAATGTACTATATGAAAATTAGGGATAATAAGAACAATTTTGACAATTATACCCAAAATTTGAGGAAAATTTCTCAAAGACAGAAGAAAGAGAAAAGTTCACATGTTTATACTTACTTGAGATTTAATTTAGGTTTAAATGGGAAAGCAGCTCTAAAATGAATTTTGAATAATTACTTAATTTTGGAAAAATAAAGAATAATTAATCAAATTTGATTATGAAAGATGCTACGAGGGCCCAAATAATTGTGTAAAAATAGGAAAAAATATTTTAAAGTTAATAATTTACATGTGACAGTAGGTGCTGTTTTTTTTTTTTGTCAAAATTGTGGGAAATCATTAATGTGTTTGGATCAATATGAATGAAATTGTAGCCAATGGCTAATTCGTTGTAGCTGGTTACCTACTTCATCACTTACCTAAACTTGTCACACTAATGTCAATTATATTTCAAGAGAGTGGTTTGCTAACATGTTAAAGTCAACAGTTATACATTGCAGTTAGTTACTTACTTCAGCACTTCACTTCATATTTTTAATCTTTTAAATTTATATCAATTTTTAATTTGATCCCTTTAGTTTAAAACATGCATTTTAGTATTTTGTTCTTAACGCTATTAGTTTCATTTATCGGAAAATATTGAATCAACAAATTTAAATGGTAATTTTACAATTAAATAATGTCAAAACATGCTTAAATACTAATTATTTTTATATTTTAAAATTTAATCATGTTTTTAATATTTAATTATATAATCACCATTTAAATTTGTTGAATCAATATTTTTCGTTGAGTGAAACTATCAGGGTTAGGATTAAATGAATGAAAGTTACTTTCTAAACTTAAGAAACTAAATTAAAACTTGATGTAAGCTTAGGGAATCAAACTTGTACTTTAGCCTGTAAAATTATTGGAACCAATTTTTGGGTAATTAATCACAAATATGCTACGGTTAATAATACGATTGCGTTTTTGTTGAAAGAGTAATGAGTTATAGTCAATCACTTACAGAATATGTTTGATAAACTTTATGATACAATTCTAACATGTTGGACCAAATAGTTAATGGTTTATATGTTATTGTTAATAGTATTGGGTTGTAGTTAATAGACCCATTTGGAAATGCGGTAAAGAAGTGTTTTTACTTATAAACAAATATATGAAGAAGATTATCTCGTTTTGTAGAAAAATATTGTTGAACGGGTTTTTAAGCTCCCAAAAGTATTGCCAAACAAATTTTATATTTATACCTTGTAAGCGGTAAATCATATTGAAAAGGTAAATTTTACCTTTAATACAAATACACATTCACTTCTTGATTTTTCCTTTTTTTCTTTTACTTTTTATTTTCTCAGTATTGGTAAATTAACAACATCTTGAAAGTTCAACTTGGTTCCCTTGGACTGATTATTTATTGATTTTGGGTATTTTAAGAGCATTGTATTTGGATATTCCCTTTATTCAATTA
>JANTPZ010000183.1:607-17994 GCA_025593235.1 Vachellia pachyceras | reverse complement strand
AAGTTTGGATTTGGCAAATGAAATCTAACACACTTTTGTTCATATCGCTCCGTACGTAAGGAGAAGAAGAGAAAGGAAAAGTAATGGAGAATGATGGATAATATAATAATAGTAGGAGACGCGCCAAACGTGTCAAGGGAGTGAAGAGCGACGATCCGTCTCCTGTGCATGTTGGTGAGTGAAATCTGAGCTCCGTCCCCGAAGGCAGCGAAATCTTTCTCAGCCTCTGATAATAACAACAACAATGTGTGTTCGTGATTCCACAACATGATGTACGGACGTCGCGAATCGGAGTGTTTATATTTCCTTCTCCAGTCATATTTTATGGACTCAAGTCTACCACCCCATGCCACATGTTCAACTATATATATATATATATCATTAATAAAAGGGGGAACCATGCATGGCATGAAAGCGATGGACTGGTAGACGATAAATCATAAAATGATATTTTTAAATTGCTTATTTTTTACTCCGTCAGTTCCTGAACAAATAACGTTGTTTTATTCCGCTTAAAGTAAATTGGAGACAAAAAATATATGTAAAAAACGGGTTAAAGATCTTTTGCTCCAGAAGTTTTTACAAATTATCACTGGCTACCCGAAAGTTTTTCATGCAATTTCTCTTGAAAGTTTTAAATAGACTCGATATTGTTCTAAAATTACGTAAATATAACAATTTCGTTCCCATCATTAGTTGACAATTAGCTTGATTAAGTCAACTAGCAGTGGGTTAACATTAAGCTTATTTAAAACTTTCAATATGAAATTACATTCAAAAAAAATTCCGGATGGCAAGTGATGACAACTTCCAGAAAAAAAAAGACCATTAATCCAAAAAAAAATAATGTTTTGCCAAGAATATCTATATTTATATGGAAGGGAGAGAACCCAGGGTGTGAAGATTGGAGAGAGTACGTGGTGTTGGGGCGTCAAGGGTTTGACTTGATTTATTTTTATTTTTCTTATTTTCTCTTTAGAATCACATTGTCATCTTTAAATAAAAAAATGGAGAATCCATATTTAATATTTTATATAATTAGTACTAGAAATATAAATAATTAAATTTAAACTGTTAAAATGTAATCTACAGATTCATAATTACAATATATATAAGATAACAAATTTCTTAACTCATAAATTATTATAATAAGAATTTTATAAAATAATAAATATGAACAATTCATTGTTTTATGTAGGGGTAGAGATGAGATTCTAAGGGGAAAAAATGAGAAAGAAGCAAAGGAGAAATCAATTAACAATTGAACATGTGTAATATGAGTTATCCACTAGGGTAAAATGGGCAAACAAAAATTCTGATAGCCTCTAAAAGTGAACAAATTTTGCCCACATAGTGTTTCTTATGAAAAAGAATGGAGGGAGTAAGTGTTTACCTTTTAAAAATTATTATGAAATTATTATTTTTTTTGATAGACTGAAATTATTATTTTTTAATTGACTTCATTTCTCACATATTTGAAGGTTGTCATTGTCTTAATAACCTGTGTTGAATACATGGTCATGATTAAAACATTCATTCGCCTCTTTGTGAGGAGTGAACTCCTTTCGTTAAACTCAACTCATTTCTAATCCATTTGCTCATTTGTAATTAATTTTGTATACTTTTTTTGCTAAACAAAGGCAATCTTATTTAATATACGGCTAGACATTTAATACGGATTTTTCTCCATATGAAGATTTAAATTTCGTTTATTACATTGGGAGGAACCAACATTTTTCGCTAAACCCAAACCCTTGGTAAATAATGGATTGCTTGTTATAAAATTAAAATTAGGGAAAATTAACTTTTTAATCCGTCAATTTTTAACCCCCTTGTGACTTATTTTTTAAACTAAGATTTGATACGACTCATTTATTGAACTTTTAACTCACTTATAATTCAGCCCCTAAACTTTTAATTTTTTATATTATTATTCTTATCATGGATAATTCAATCAAGGGTGATCATGTGTGTGTGTGTGGCAATAACCATTTATAAAACTGTATCCACCTCAGTACCACATGTACTTTTTTTAATAAAATTTAAACAAAAGAAGAAAGGGAGGAAGAGAGGAGATGAATTAAAGTGGTAGAGAGAATGGAACTTACAGAGATAAAACCCAACTTGTGAACTCACCAAATCCATTCTTTTCTCTTCAACCAAGGTAACATCATGACCTACCACTAATGTGCTCAATTGATCAACAAGATAGTGGACACGTTTGAAAATACGGTAGAAAAGTACTTTTACGTAAACCGAGATAAATATGTGGAGGAGATTATCTCGTTTTGCAGAAAAATATTGTTGATGTCCATTTTAATTTTACAAACGTTGTTACAAATAGACACAATATTGAATTATAAGTGAGTTAAAAGTTAAGAACTGACTAATTCCCATAATAATAATGATGATGATGGAATACTTATTTGGGCGGAAAAGCTTGGTTGTGACCCATATGATTACGAAGCGTAGCCCAATCACTTAAGGCCCAAATTCAACTCCCACAGCCAGATGCTTACCCAATAATCCAATAAGCACTGAGATCGCAGGAAGCCAGAAACTGAAACTGACAGTGACAAGAAGAATAAGAGAAAAATGGTGAGGAAGAAGGGGTACGTGGAGTTCGATGAATCGCCGCCGGATGACTTCGATCCGGACAATCCGTACAAGGACCCGGTGGCCATGCTGGAGATGAGGGAGCACCTTGTGAGGGAGAAGTGGATCGACATTGAGAAGGCCAAGATTATCAGAGAGAAGCTCCGATGGTGCTACCGCATCGAAGGTGTCAATCACCTCCAAAAGTGTCGCCACCTTGTCAACCAATACCTCGAAGCTACCCGCGGTATTGGCTGGGGCAAGGACGGCCGTCACCCGTCTCTCCACGGTCCGTTCCTTTATTAGTCCCTTATATGTTTGGTTCCCTAGGAAATTCCGGATTGATGTTGATTTGTGAATGGAAATATTGTTAGAATTAGAAGTGAGTATGTTTGTGCTTTTAGAAGTATTGTTATTTTCACTGTTCTAATGGCTTTTTTTGTGATTGTTAAAGTCTGCACAATGGAAATTACTTTACACTACTTTGTTGAACCGGAAGCTATGTTTAGAAAATGTTATTTATTGCAATTAGGTGGTTTTCCTGCCGCATTGTGTTCCGTTATATCACTTTGAAGTTTACCCCTGTTGAATGTGATTTTGGTATTGGTAAAGCTGAGGGATTGAGAAAAACGAACATTGAAGCGTGCCTTTTAGCATCTTGCCTGCTGTGGAATGTGGGTTTTAAAAGGAAACCGAAATAATTTTATTTTCTTTTGTCAATTTGATTTCCCTGGACCTAAGCAAATTAAATTCTCCCCATAAAAATCTATTTTTGGAGCTTTATTGTTGAGTTTTGATATGAGCAAAATACTTGGAAAGTCTTTCCATGCTTTTTTCTACAACATTATGGAGCATAATTGTCTTCTCTATCTTTGGTTCTTTTTGATTAATCAGGTCCAAAGGTTGAGCCAGCTGAATCTGAATGACTGTATTGTGAGTAAATGAAAGGTAATTTATGCACCACCATTCATTCCCAACACAAATATGTAACTACATGTCTAGTGGTGTTGCGTTGTTCTTTTCTTCCCCAAAGTCGTTTTTTGCAGCTTTTTTGTCACTTACCAAATTCACCTGAACAATTGCTTTGAGTATAAATGTAGGGAAAAGAGAGAGGAAAAAATGTTTGTTTTTGTTGGTGGAGGAACTGTTACATAGAACTTTCAGATTATTACTTTGTTAAACCTTTCCTCTTTATCTGTAAATTTCTTGCGGTTGAGTGGAAATCTCTTAAAGATGATCTTTGCCTTCCCATTGCTCCAATTAACCAATTTTACTGGTGTGTGAAATTTCTTATCCCTCATTCATCATGTGATGCCAACAAGTTTCCTGTTTCCTGCTGTAGAACTGAAGCATCACATCAATGACGAATCAAATAAAATCTCGAAAATAATTAACGGTAAAGTTTTATGCTATGTTGTTATAATCAGACGGGTATTAAACTAGTGGAGATATTGGTTTACAGTTAAATAGTCTTCCCATGGATGAGCAACTGATTGTATATATACATATTAACAATAACAAACAAATGCTAATAAATCTTATACATTTCATAATTGATGGCAAAAAAAAAATTATCAATCACGAATAGGATGCCCAAGAAGTAGAAACACATGGAAGAACCAGGCTATATATATATATATACATACATATAATATAAAATTTTCTTGTTACAATTTTTGGTTCACAGGGGAGCTATTGAAGTATGCAGCCACACATTTTCCCTCTTTCCATGTACACATTCATTTTTGCCTAATCGATTTTTGAAAAATAAATATGAGATGAATCTTTTCAAAACTAAAAAATAAAAAAATAGCACCATGATGAAGCTTGTGATTTATAGATGGGCACAACCTGGTCCGCTCGTTGGATGCAATAATAAGCTCTGAAACTAAGAGAGATTTCTGTGAATATGTAATAAGATACCAAACTGTTCTTGGATTGAAAGTTGTGACTGTCTCATGGTGTCCGCTGAATAAAAAGAAAAAGAACTTAAAGGAGGGGGGGGGGGAAGGAAGAATTGGCTGGTCTTTATATTTTTCGGTAGGTTGGTTTTCCCATTTAATTAAAGCCATGACATCATGCAATTCATGTAAATAACCTCACTCAATGGGAGAAAGTTCTATCTTGTTACTTCTCTTGATCAGTTGGACTAACACGATGGATGGATGGTTGGTTTTATTATCCAGACTTGTGAACTGTGTTTTTATGTTTTAGTGCAATAGGGATGTGAAATTAAATGATGTTATATTATGGAGAAGCGAAGGATTGTTATTTGGCATGTTATAGAAAATGCTAAAATCAGTAAGAAACTGATCTGATAGCATGAAAAAAAAATAAAAATATATTGAATGGGAGGACTGATATAAGGGAACAGGGGATTTCTCTTGAATGTGGGGACTGATACAATACGTCTATCTTTCTATTTGCAAATAGTAAGACACATCTTAGAAGGGGGAAAGAGGACTTGCATTTGAAAGGACCTTCATGGGCTAGAAGTTTCTTCACATTGCTTAGGCATTTCACATTTCCAACTTCTCAATAGTACTAGTTGCATCTTGTTATTGAGCATCTCTAACTTTAGCTTCTTTGTGTGCTTGCACTCTGCACTCTTCAATGTTCATCGTATGGATAGCACCAGGATAGAGTTAACACAAACTTTCAAAAATATTGTAGTTTTGTTGATGGCTCTTGGATAAAATAATGATTGTATTAATTGGGAAGCTGCTCATTTGTTGTAATATGATTGGACTGACATCAGTAATTTGAAAGAAATTGTAGTGTATCTAGTTCTTAAAATGGATGGTGGTTGCCAATCAGAAAAGTAAGATTACAAAAATATTTTGAGCACTGGCAAGAGGTTCTAATCAGTTGTTTAGCCCACCACCCCTTCTTTGGCCCCCCTTTGGTATGTGATTCCATTGATGGATATCTGAGACTGAAAGCGGTGGGCCATTATAATTGTTTTAAGTTGATGATGACCAATTATAGGATATAATGGGTCAGCAAAGCATTAATTGACGAGTGTTGTTAGGTTCATGTTAAATGCTAAATCCTTTTTTCCTCAACTTAACCCAATTCTGCCGGTCAAATAGACTGCCTTTTTCATCTCGTAATTCTTCAGTGCAGCTGAGACACCAATTTCACTTTTCCTTTTCAGTAGATGGGATAAGTTGAGAAAGTAAATTGCATTTGCCTCCTTATTGGTGTTAACCTTTCTTATTCTTTGAAGCTCAAACCTGTCAATATGAGCATTTGAATTGTTGATTATAACAATAGTTGAACCATTCTGCATGTCATTTGCCAACTTGTTCTCACCTTATGTTGTCTGTACCAATTATTCAATTATTGTTTGTAGAATGTATGCGTGTGAATGAAATTCCATTTATGGTTCCCTTTGCTGTGAGTTTGATTACCCAACTGATCGCATTTTCTTAAATTGAATACCAGGTGGAGGAGGAGTGCCAAAGTCTCAATTTACTTTTCTTCTTTTCCCTTGCTCAGACTTCTGGTATGTCACAGCCTGTGTTTGAACCATATTTTAGGTTCTCTTTTGCTGGACTGTTAGTTTTTTTTTTTTATTGTTTGTAGCATTCAAATGTGCAAAAGTCTGGAGAGGCTTTAAGAAGAATTAAGTACACGAGGTTATGTAATAAGTTTCTTTTGGTGCCTTCATTTCTGTGTGCTTCATTAATAACAGCAGTCCTGATAAAGACCGGAAATTGCTTCACCAAATATTACCTGTTAAATATGATCCTTTCATGATGATTCCGGCTTTGTTTTGTTGACTGATGAAGTATTGTGAGATGGAACATCAAATCCCATTAAACGCAGCGACCTTTTTTTTTTTTCAATTGCGTTATCTTTCGCTGTATTTAATAATTTACTAATATTAGTATGAGGGACCGTTGAGGGAAGCACCATGCCAGAATCTATTTCTTTGTTGATGATCCCAGTTGCCAAGGTTGAAGTGTGATAGAAGGTTCTTCTATTTAATTTTGTAAGCAACCGAAATGGATAGGATGAAATTAGTGCATAGAGAAAGGTTTTTTTCTATCGAAACATTAAAAGAGACTAAATTTTGAATTTTTACCTACACCCTACATTTATCGCTTGAGTTAGCGTTGAGTTTGTAATTCTAAATCATGTATGTTTAGAAATAATTCAAAATTAGTTATATCATTTGATTTTAAAGAGAACTATACATATGAAAACTGAAAATTAGCATTTTCGAAATCAAACATATTTTACAATTATGTATCAAAAAAATGTATTTTACAATTTATTTTAAAAGCTTCAAGAAAATCATAATATTATTTATAAATGAAAGGTTAAAGTATGCATTTTGTCTTTTTACTGCACATTAAGTTTCAATTTGATCCACAACTTTATTTTTTTATTTTAATACTGTTAATTTAATTTAATTGAAAATATTAAATCATCAAGTATAAAAGGTGATTTTGTAATTAAATACTGATAAAATATGTTAAAATTTTAAGTATTCAATATAATATTTTTATGTTTTAAAATTTAATTATGTTTTGTGATCATTTAATTCCAGAATAATGATTTAAATTTGATGTGTCATCATTTTCTATAATAAAACTAACAAGGTTAAGATAAAATGATTTAAATATATTTTTAAATTTAAAGAATCAAATTAAAATATAATATAAATTTAAATAATCAAATATATACTTTAACTTAATTTTAAATTATTATTCCTTATCGGTATCTGTGTCAAGCATTATATATATATATTATCTCGTTTATTTTAAATTAGATAAGTAGAAATAATATGTTGACCATACCATTTGTGTATATGGCATATGCACTGACGGACTTCGTTGGAATTGTAACCTCCAATAGGGGGAAACACTCTTTAGAAAACTCGATTAATTAATTCTAACACAAAATAAATCAATACATGAAAGCATTTGAACTTTCTTTTTCCTTAATGGAAAAAGTTTAAAAGGAAATTTATTTCGAGGTGGACTTATTTAATGAATTCGATGGATGATCTTATTGATTAAAATATTTATTAAAATATCTCATTAACAATATTAACAATATGAGGTGGAAGATACGAGACACGGCAGCCACCCACACTGCTTGCGTCACTCCACAAATCTTTACCGTTCATCCTCTTCGAAATTCCCGCCCTCTTATCTGATTGGCTCGTCCACGGTAAGCGATTGATGGCTCATCCCGAAACAGCAGATGCTCCTTCATGCTGACATGTGTCGCCATCTGGAGTTTTCCTTCTTTCTGGGACCCACTTGTCCCGATCCCAAGCTATATGTTTTTGCGATCTCCATCGTTCTTACACACGACTTGAACATGCGCGCGACGACGTTCGATGACGGCGAGTCATCACGTGATTCTTCGTTCCTTCGCTGCCATCTCTTGTTGCCGACGTTTTCTTCATTGCTCCGGTTGCCGGAATCTGGGGTCACGACTGGGAATGGCTTATGCTTGAAGTGGTTGTGTGTTGACTTTTTGTGAGCAATCACGCTAGCTCACCGCTTCAGCCTCGGAGGCTCAGACCCCTTTAATGAACAAGAATAACGTCCCGCACTTTCCGAGCATTTAAAGTTTCTTTTCATCTTCATTCTTTCTTTTTTCCCCCTTTTTCTGCTCCTTTTTCTCTGGCTATTGCTAGAGTAGCCGGGAACAATGTCGTTCTTAAGACGCAGAAAGGGCCCTGCGAATTCCAAATCTGATTCTGATCAAGATGGCGATAGGAGGGAGAAGGAGAACGATAAAGAGAAAATTGGGAGAAAGGGAAATGAAATCAAGAAGATAAAGAAATGGACTTGTGTTGATACTTGTTGTTGGTTCGTCGGTTTTATTTGCTCACTTTGGTGGTTTCTGCTGTTTCTGTATAATGCAATGCCGTCATCGATTCCTCAGTATGTAGCGGAGGCGATTGGAGGGCCATTGCCCGATCCGCCCGGCGTGAAATTGAGGAAGGAGGGCTTGACGGTGAAGCACCCGGTGGTTTTCGTGCCTGGCATTGTGACGGGAGGATTGGAACTTTGGGAGGGTCATCAGTGTGCGGAAGGATTGTTCAGAAAGAGAATGTGGGGTGGCTATTTCGGAGAGATATATAAGAGGTACTGGACTTTTTACGCTTCTTTCTTTTTTTAATCCCCGAAAGCTACCGTTCCAGGTTAAATTATGAATTCGATGTCGCGCTTATTTATCTTGAAAAGCTTCAGCTGGGCGGTTTCCTCGATGCAAAAAGCTATATTTATACTTATCCTTCTTTATCTGGAAGTAAAAAAGCCGTTCACGACAAGTGATAAATTTGTTTTAGATTTTTTATTGACATAACAAGAATGGGAATGTGTTTAGGGAGTAACTTTCACTGACTCAAATGAAATAACGTGTGAAAGAAAAACGGCTTCAACTGAGAATCAGTGGATTTTACTTCATCGTTCTAGGATTGGTTGTAGGTAAAACTCTGTAAGAACCTCCTCCAAAACATTCAAGATTTAATGGTCTTTATTTAATGCTGATGGCTCAAAAAAAAAATGATTACAAGCTTTTGTTATCTTTTGAGCATGTTAGAATGACACCTTTCATTGGATTGAAAATTGAGTAACTATGTTAATACCCAAAAAAAGTATAATAATCTTCCTGTAACGACTTGTCCATCATTTCGTAGTTATAAAAGGATACGGGAATTTGATTAAACGTTTCAAATTTTGATAACATATCCAACATTTTTCTTACTATGTAGTTTATTGTATATTTCTCTCAGCATTTTTGTACTTGTTTTAAATTCCTGTTTTTATCATTGTTTAATTACACTAACAGTAAGTGTCTTGGTATATTGTAATCCACTCTTGAATTTTTTTTCAATCCGCAGACCATTATGCTGGGTTGAACACATGTCATTAGATAATGAAACAGGACTAGATCATCCAGGCATAAGAGTTAGGCCTGTGTCCGGACTTGTAGCAGCTGACTATTTTGCACCAGGTTATTTTGTCTGGGCTGTTCTAATAGCTAATTTAGCTCGCATTGTTTATGAGGAGAAGAGCATGTATATGGCTGCATATGATTGGAGAATCTCATTTCAGAATACAGAGGTAATTTGAGTTTTATCAGTCTTAGTTGCTGTGTCTACATTTCAGACCTGTTTCCTGTTTATAGAATTACATTGAAGGTTCTATAATTTTCGTTTCAACTTGATCAGGTCAGAGATCAAAGTTTGAGCAGGATAAAAAGTAATATAGAACTCATGGTGGCCACTAATAATGGTAAAAAAGTGGTTGTAATTCCACATTCAATGGGTGTTCTGTACTTCCTTCATTTTATGAAATGGGTTGAAGCACCAGCACCAATGGGTGGAGGAGGTGGATCAGATTGGTGTGCCAAGCATATAAAAGCTGTCATGAACATTGGGGGGCCGTTTCTTGGTGTCCCAAAATCAGTTGCTGGACTTTTCTCCATAGAAGGCCGGGATATAGCTCTTGCCAGGTTCTTGCTTTAACAGCTATAACGTGAATGTGAATTCTTGATCCTATATTTGCTTTTTCTAAAATTAAAAAAAATGCGTTTTAGGATAAGTAGATTTTAAATGCTCTCAAGCAAATATCATCAAATGATGGGAAGTGTTTTTAAATTTTACGTTACCTTCTGTAATGGCAATGAATAATTGAATATGCATGAGATGTGTATACCACCATTTAGTGCCTTTTGTCCATTGGCCCTTGAAAGCTGTAAAATTTTATCCAAAATTCGCTGTGTGATAATTCAATTATACATGTATCTAGGATGAAACTTTATGTAAACATATAAACTTACATGAATCTACAAAATTTAACTATGATAAGATGGTTATTCCTCATTCTTCTTCCAAAAAAAAATGTAATGCTGTTGATCAACCTCTCAAGATCTCTGAATTTTATATTGTTGACATATAGTTATGGAAGAACTTTTTTCTATTTATATTATTGTCAGAATAAAATTTATAAAGCTGTTTTGATCAATGTTAAAAGTATGGATCAGTGAAGCAATTTATGCAGATATATGCTTTCACCTCTTAGGTTATTCTTAGAGAATTTAGAGAGAGAGAGAGAGATTCATATATCATATTTTCTTGATGATAAATTTTTACCTTGTATCGCACTCTTTTAGCTTTAAAGGCGTTTTCTCTTGAATAAAGTTATTTACGAATAGAAAACCAGTTGCTTTATGATATCAATGCCTTCCCTCATTTGCTTGAACTCCTAAAATTGATTCCTCTATAATGGAAATCTAAAAACATGTTTTTCCATCATCCTTTAGCCAGTTAATGAACTGATTATTCTATACAGGGCTATGGCACCAGGCTTTTTGGATAAGGATTTTTTTGGACTTCACACTCTACAGCATTTAATGCGGATGACCCGGACATGGGATTCAACTATGTCAATGATACCAAAGGGTGGAGACACCATATGGGGTGGCCTTGATTGGTCTCCTGAGGGTTACTTTAACTGCAGTTCAAGGAAGCAGAAGAATAATGTTACAGATAATGCAGTTCAAAATGAAAAAGAACACCCTGGACGAGAAAAAAATGTGAATTATGGAAGAATTATATCATTTGGGAAAGATGTAGCTGAGTTACATTCCTCCAGGCTTGAGAGGTTGGATTTTAGGGTAATGTTCCTAATATATAAATTTAATTTTTCTATCATCTCTTGAATTCATTACTCTTTTTTTTTTCAAATGATTGAAAAATGTAGTATTTATGATCTGTGCTGGTCATATACAAATAATTTTCCAGATTTGTGCTTCTGTGTTAACAGTATGGCATTAAGTGTTAATTAATCAGTCTTGAAATGTGCATATGAAAATCATTTCGTGGTGATCACCATCGCAATGCTACTGTTCACTGAAGTTTTTCTGACTTGTAACATTGATTGTCTAACATGTAAGAGAAACAATATAGTTTCAGTTTGTGATCATATTTTTACCCTCAAGTTTGATCTACTTTCTAGCATAAAACATGCTATGCTTAGATATTGACATTCAAATGTTTCTCTGTATTTGTATATTGATATTCACAGATTGTGGATACTTGCCACCCTCATGCTCATGTAATCAGTTGCTTTTGTTAATAACATTGTCATGTTTTTTTATTTTTTGTTGTAATTGAAGGGTGCACACAAGGGTAGAAACCTTGCAAACTCATCCCAATGTGATGCCTGGATAGAGTACCATGAAATGGGTGTTGAGGGAATTAAAGCTGTATCAGATTACAAGGCTTACACAGCTGATGAAATTATTGATCTGCTCAATTATGTTGCTCCAAAGATGATGAAGCGTGGAGATACACATTTTTCACATGGGATTGCTGACAACTTGGATGATCCAAAATACAAACATTACAAATATTGGTCCAATCCCTTAGAAACAACGTAAGATTTTTTTATTTGTATTTATTCTTCCTGTTTTCTTATGAAAGTTAGAAAGAAAATTTTGTAATTTGTTTTTCCTCTAACTGAAGGCTTTCATGAACCAATAGTATACCTTTTTTGAAACAAATACACCTATTTAAATCTGGCAGGGAAAGAATATCACTATTATGATACGCTTAACTGCTACATGGTTATTTTATTACCTAGATTGATGACCCCAGTGATTTCTGCATTTGTTATTCATCCTTTTGCTTCTACTGCAGATTACCAAATGCTCCAGATATGGAGATCTATTCAATGTATGGGGTTGGAATTCCTACAGAAAGGGCATATGTCTACAAGTTAACTGTTCCATCTGAATGCTACATTCCCTTTCAGATTGACACATCGGCAGATGGTGGAGATGAGCATTCTTGTTTGAGGAATGGAGTTTATTCTGTAAATGGAGATGAGACTGTTCCTGTTTTAAGTGCTGGCTTCATGTGTGCGAAAGGTTGGCGGGGAAGAACCCGGTTCAATCCTTCAGGAATCCGAACTTTCATTAGGGAGTATGATCATGCCCCTCCCGCTAATCTTCTAGAGGGTCGGGGAACCCAGAGTGGCAATCATGTTGACATAATGGGGAACTTTGCATTAATCGAAGATATTATAAGAGTAGCAGCAGGAGCCAGTGGTGAGGACTTGGGTGGAGATAGAGTATTCTCAGAGATCTTCGAATGGTCTGAAAAAATCAACTTGAAGCTCTAGATTTTCCCATTGTGAGTTTCTCCCTGAACTTTCTGGCATTTAAATTTTTAGGCCGTAGCTTAAATACGACATTAGATTTTCAACTCTTATGGCATTAATGGACATGATTCTAATTTAATATATTGTGCTGTTAAGTATGCTCCTTTTTTTAGGCCGTGGCCAATGGACTCTTTTTAAGTAGTTTTGCATGTCTATGAAATTATTCGTGGGGCTGATATACATATTTTTTGTTGACTAATTATCCAAGAATTTCCAATTATGCATATTTATGTTGCTTCTTTTTATCCCTCTGAAAGGATTTGTTTTTTTGGGCCTTACCATTATTTCAGAAGAAGCCATAATTCAACCTGCTTTGAGAAGGAGCTGGCGGTGTGGGCTTTAGACGTGAGCCAGCCAGCCTGCTTTAGCCTTTCATTATTCTCTACGAAATACCCAATTAGTTTACTGTGAAAGATTAGCCGAAAAGAGTGATTAAGGGTCTTAGTTTGAAATGACAAGAATTTTGTTCACTCTATTGTTTCATTTATTTTTTCCCACTCATGTCATTATTATTGGGATTATGATAGTCTCTTGGATCAGTTGAACGGCTCTCTTTCCACATGAAATGAATTTTTTCTCTTACAATTTTACGCGAGTAACGGTTGTAATTATAGTTAGAAGTATTTTTTTAAAAAAAAACTTTCAATTTAAAATGAATGGTACTAAAAATACATAGATTAGTATCAATTGATATTTCTAAAGTTATGCTGTGATTTAATAAATAATTAGGGTTATATACATACATATATGTATATGTATATTTAAGGTTGAAAAGAATACGTTGCTCCTAGCAAAAGAGATTTGGTCACCCAAGTGTGATATTTTTGAATTGAAATTCGTATGAATTTTAAAAAAAAAATAACTCCAAATTAGGTTGGATAATGCTTGAGTCTAATCTAACTAGATTAGACACATATAAAGTAGGGAAGAATCGAATCATATGTGAAGTAATGTTTTTATTCACCAAAAGAATCAAATATAAAAATTAAAGGCAGATTTAAAAAATCAAAGAAAGAGAGAGAGAGATAGAGGGAGAAAAGAGAGTTAGAGGGAGACAAATTGTAAAACAGAGCATCAGTAACGACAAAAGCACCATTAAAACTCTATGCACTTGTTTGTCATCCACTTTTTTTTTATAGACGAATTTTATGAAAGGGGTTGCATTCACCAACGATTTAAAGGCATGACATCTAATTCATAATTTATTAGGGATCTTTTCCTGTGAATACTGGAGCATGCCAAGCAAGCTATTTAGTTCTGGCTATACAGGTAGGTCAACACAGCTTCACTAAGCTGTGGTGATGCCTCCCCAAACGTCGTGATTGGAGCCACAATAAAGTGGTACTTCTCAGAATTGAACCCTCTGATGAGAGTATTAGGTCAATCCTTGTTGAAGCCATGATGGATGTTTGTCATCAAGTTACACAGGAACATTAACGTTGCTGGTGGAGACAAGACAAAATTCCTTTCTTCCACATTAATCCAAACAATCACTGTATATGCAAAGCTGAAAAGGCCACAATTAATTTAATTGGCTTCAAATCATAATCCGAAGTTCCAATCAAGTCCCCCATGTGAACTTATTTTGTGTCTATCCTTTTTTCATTTTTCATGTGCTTTGAGATAATTAAGATAAAGAACGGATGAAATCATTAGATTTTCCTAATCCCTTTATCTAATCTCATTTGTTTAACTCTGTGATAACCGACATTCTCGTACCGACCTATTTCTTAATCTTTTCATTTAACTTTGTTAGAGATTCCTTCCCATCTGTTCCTTAGTGTCACCCTTATCCTTACCCATTCTTTTCTTTTCTTTTTTTTAAAAATCCATTTTACTTTACAATTTCTATATTTAGTGAAAGAATCTGGCTTGTTTGCTACCTAAAATAAGAATGAATAGATCCGTTTGGAAACGGGATGAAGAAATACTTTTACGTTAGTGAAGATAAATATTTTAAAAAATTATCTCATTTTACGAAAAATATTGTTGAACTTGTATTTACGCTTTCCATAATTATTTTTAAACACACCCAGTAAAAAGTTCATGCAACCAAACATGTGTATGTTCTAATGGAAGGATTTTAATTGTTTAAATACAGATTTTGAACTTGACACTGTAAATTCAAATTCAATAAAGTTATGTAGTAATGTAAGAAAAGAAAGTGATATAAGCTAAAATAATTTTTTAGCTTAATTATCTAGTATTTATTAATATCATTTTAAATTTAGGTATTATCTCCTTAAACAAATTACGATAAAAATGAAAATTTAGTTGTGCCATCAAAAACTATTGCATATATTATTTTGTATCATCTGACATTATTGATTTTTAAATTTGAAAATAAAATCATTTTTACTCATAAAAGTACCAGTTATTTTAATTTTCTAATGTGTCTCACCTAACATCCATTGTGATAAGATCAGATAAAAATAGGAATAAGATTATGTTCTGTGCTGCTCTTAGAATAATAAAAATCTCTTATTTCATTGTATTAATGATTATAAACAAAAACGATTTTAAAAAGCTTATGCTTTTGCTTCATGTAAACCTCCCTTAGATGTAGAAGTTTCAGGCAGAATGATAGCGAATTAATTACTCTAAGATTTCAAGAGGTTGTTAATAATAAGTCGAGTATCATCATTAACAAGTGAAGCAGCTATCATTAACAACCTTTTGGGATTTTAGAGTAATTAATTTGTAACACGGGACTTTAAAATAATTCTCCCAAATTTCTAAATAATTGAAAAAAATATTAAAATATCTTAGCCCTACTAGCTGAAAAAAAATTAAATAATTTGTCAATTAAATTAATCAAGTTGATAAGAATTGGCCTCCTGTCTCAAGAAATTTTCATATTATATTTTATGATAATTATAATTATAATTAAGCTGAATTAAAGGTACCATTTGTTTTTTTTTAAATCATCAAAGTCAATTCATGGACACCTCGACTAACTGCAATTGGGTTTAATATTCAAGTCTATTAAAATATCTTAGGATCCTATTATGATAAGACTTTAGTAGTAAACTAGTAATCTAAAGCATTGGATTATTCCACATGAGATAAGCTTAATGCGCTCTTGTATCATCAAGTGCTGTCCAATATGAACACCTTACATCATTAGCTGGAAGAAAAATTTTACGGTTAATATAATCTTTAATTCCTTAAATTTACTCTAATTTTAATTTTGATCCAATAAATTTAAAATCAGTGATTTTAATTCCTCAGATTGCTTAAAACTATATGAACCGAATTATACTCCAGTCAAAACTATAGAAATTAAGAGCATATTTGGCTCTTAGTTTAGAAACCTATGTTTTATTAAAGTACTCACATTTTTTCAAAATCTATATTTTGTAACAAAACTTAGATTCGAAAAGGCTATTTTCTTATCAAATAAAACTCTACCTCGTAATAAATTTTATCTTTCTTCTTTTTCTTTCCTCTTTCCTACTTATTTTTTTACTTTAAACTCCGTAAAGGTCAATAACTTTCCAAACACAATCACCTTTCAAAACCAAGATTTTGCCTCGAAATCCATAAAAGTTATTCTCCCAAAATTTATTCCACAAAACATAAGTTTTGCCTCGAACTCCGTAAAAATATTTTCACACGGACTTTCAAATGAGCTATAAGTTGTACCGAGTCAAAATTTAAGGATTGAACTACAATTGAGTTAGAAGTTGAGGGATTAATTTTGCTTTAATATAATGAATGAAATATGTAATTGATATAAAAAATTGGTTTAAATTTCAAACATCTTTTAAGCATATCTTACACACACACACACGAGATCATACCTAGTTCCCTACCTTAAAAATTGTATATAGCACCAAGGAATTAGGAAACAGTGTCATACCTCATAGGACCTTCATCCAATTTTTATTGCAAGTGGAAGGTAGGAATTTATTGGTGGGTAGTCTATAATTGTTTTAAATTTTATACATATTTTACCCTAATAAAATTTTAGATTCAGTTTATCAAAATTTATATTTGTATAATAACATAGTAATAATAATTTTACTAGCATAGTAATAATAATTTTTGAAAAAAGGATAGACCAAAGAAAGAAGATAAGTCCTCGCCCTGTCACCCACCACAATCCCAAAGTTCCCATTAGTGATTCCAATAGTTTGAGATTCAAGGACAACCATTGACAGATATTTTTTAAAAATTTAATAATTTTTAAATTTTATTATTAATTAATTATAGAACCCTCATTTATTTTATTAACTTATTTTCTTTCATTTTTTCCATTTATTCCCTCTCGCTGGTTCTCTCACAAATAACTATATACGTAGAAAAATTTCTTACATATTTATTTCTTTTATTTAATTTTTACCAACCGTATATTTTGCGCAATTTAATATTTGTTACTTATAAAAATTAATGAAAGGCGAAGTGGTAATTAACAACAAAGCCTATGGGTAAAGTGGGCATGGGGCAATATTCTCAACCACGTGTCACACACAAAGACGGCAAGGAGGGTGGCTGCACATTTTCGGAATTAAAATAAGCTAGAATGGTTAAATTGTAAGAAAATCAAGAAAACTTCTACTGGTTTTATCCAAGACCCACTGGGACCTCCTCACG
>JANTPZ010000180.1:0-40528 GCA_025593235.1 Vachellia pachyceras | reverse complement strand
GTCAATCTTCCACCAAATGTTCTTCTGCTGAGTGTGATCGATTTAAGACTTTATCTATGTTAATGGGAAATTCTGATGGCTCATCATCTTCCCTGCGTAGTAGGAATCACATATTCAGCGCCTTAAACGGGAGTATCCCCAAATTTCATCCCTTTCACTTCCTCTCCCCTTCTGCACTAAACCATAGGAGTGACAAGAGAGAAAAGAGCCTGGCGCCATGTTGGATTAAATTTGTTGAGTATTTGTTAAAATAAGGACGAGCTGGCATTTTGGGTGGCGTTAACGGTCAACATTAGTCTATCATCAAGGTAGGATGATATTGGTTCTTTTTTTTTTTATACTTCTAATGTGAAATTGAGTTTGAAAAAAAAACTTCTGATACCCGCAGCTCCTGAGTAAAAACTTCTGAAGTAAAACTGAACCTCAACCCTTAAAAAAACATGTAAAGTATCTTTTCAGATAGTCTTGTGTCAACAACGAGATTTTTTACCGTGGCCAGGCTCAAGTGCTTCTAATGTGCCTCTTCAGGAATGCAATCATACTTCCAGTACAACTTCAATGTATCCAACTGCTTTTCTTTTAAATTGGCCTCCCTCAAGTCTGCAGGATCATTGATGAACTCCATATTTTTGAAAAAACTTCTCCCAAACGGTGCAAACAAACCAAGACAAAAGGTATCTCGAAATTCGTAAAAAACATTTTAAAATTGTAAAAAAGTATATCAAAATCTATAAATTCTTCCTTTCTCCCAGCAGATTTCGTAAATTGAAGATGGTGAGTGAACCTGACAAGTGCTTTAAGGTACCCAATTCTTTTACGTTTGATCCTCCTTCCTTCTCCACCCAAAAAAATTATTTATTGTTTGAAGTTGATTTGACTTTCCCATATACTTTTTGTAACTTTGACTATATCTACATTATAGGCCGTTTATGGTTAAAAGGAAAATTATTCAAATTTCAAGTAACCCCTGTATATGTACCAATCATATACATCTTCCTTTTAAAATTATATTTTTTAAATATAATGTTTTTTATTTTGTTATAAGGGTAATATTGTCATTTTAATATTATTTCAACATATTTTATCATCATTTTAACCCAATCAAACATATATATTTCTATCAAACCATTTTTCATTCTTGTGTGTACCAAACATCTACATAGAAAAATTTTTCATTCTCTTTACAACAACAGACTCTAAGATGGGTCTTGTCTTTAAGTGATGGCCATATGAATTTGGCTTTTTTTTGTATCCTTCAAAATTCAGAGTGAGGTGCCAGATAACATTCGCAAGGCCAATCTATAACAAACGTTGCCTATTCCTCTCTAGGCTAGTGTTCTCTCATGGTCAACTTTACGTTGCATTATACAGCGTTAAAAGAATCAGTGGGTTGAAGATACTCATTTTGAGTAGTGATAATAAACCAACAAATGTCACTACTAATGTTCTCTATAGAGAAATATTTCAGATTGTTTGTACTAACTGAGTTAGTATTTATGAAAGAAGCCTGTTTTAGGATGGCTGTCACCCAAAAGGGGATGAATTAGGTGTTATAAAAATTTCCGTTGAATCAAAGAGTAAATAAAATAAAGTCATTGAAAGAAAGAGTAGAGCAAAGAAGATAAATACGGTGATTTATCCTGATTCGGTTCTTCCAACCTACATTGAGTCCTCAGAGCTCATCTGAGATTTTTCAATCCACTAATAACAATAACGTCAGGCTTCTCAAGCCTTTACAAAAGGAATCACACTCCCCTCACGATTTGCACTATAATAGAAATCAATATGCTCTGCTTTCTCAACTCAAACTCAGCCCAATAATTTCAAGATCCCAATCTTGAGTTTCTCACAGAAATACAATAAGTTTGCATGAACTGATATACTCTCTCAAAGAGTGGGTGGATAAACATTGAAGCTCTCGGAGAAGTATAATATCAGAGTCCTAATGGTGTGGGATTTCCTCGAATCCACACTATCTTTTTTGAGTTTAGTGACTCCATATACTTCATCTCTATTTTCTGTTTGTTGCTTCCTCATATTTATATATGTTAGCAAAATATATCCGTTTGAGAGAAGCGTTGCATTTTCTATTTGGCTTCGGCTCTTGTGCTATGTTTTTTTGAACTTGGCCTACTCTGACAAATTTGATTGTTGAAAGAGAAAGAATAGCCGTTGGAGTTTTGATAAGAAGCAAGTATTTGTTGAAGAGGATTAATCCGTTAGAAACTACTTTTGCTTCTGTTATACTTCTGCTTCAATTTCTGATGAGGTTGTATAATGTTCTGCGTTAAATGGCTCTGACACGAAGAGAGACGTTGTCTGTGAATTTGTCCGTTGAGAGCCCATGTTGGAGAAGTATTCAGAGGATCTATTCCCTGTTGCTAAGTCTAAGTATGAAGCATTTACGAGAGTAGTTGATATTCAAAAAGCCGTTACACAAATAAGGAAAGTAGGTGTGTAGCGTATGTGAAGTGTGTCAGAAATAAAGTGGTGAGAGAAATAATGCTCGAGCATAAGACTTTAATGCTTAAGTGTTGTTCAAAATATTTCAAAGAAAAACTCAATGCTATGACACAATACTCGGGTGTCATATGAAAGTATTTGAAAAATAATTTAATACTTGAGTGTTAAATCATAGTGCTTGAGTACAGATAATGTTTTTTGAGATTGCTTGAGCATTTCTGTGCAAGTATTGTGAAGAAGAATAAAAATGAATTCAATACTCGAGTGATAAAATTGGAGTGCTCGATATTAGGAGTGCTAGCAATCAGTGCTGGAGCATTCTCAAGGAGTATTGATGAACAGTAAAAATTTTGAGCCCGATGCTCGAGTATTGGATGCTAGTGCTCGAGCATATGCAGTACTTCCAGTTAATACTTGCAGTGTTTGCTCCTAGTGTTGTATGAAAAACTTCAATACTCGAGCACTGTAAACTAGTGCTCGAGCATTTGCTCTGCTGAAAGCCTATGCTTGAAGTACTGACTGAAAGCATTGAGTCCCAGAAGCACGATGCTTGAGCATTAAATGTCAATGCTTGAGTGCTGGCTGTGCTTGATCCGTATGCTGGAGCATTGAGTGAAAGTATTGCGTGAAAAATTAATTTTTGAGCTTAGTGCTCAAGCACTAGATGCCAGTGCTCAAGCATTGACATGTTTTGGGGAGAAAATCTGATTCTGAGGCCCGATACTCAAGCACTATAGGTGCAAGTGCTCGAGCATTAGCTTGTAGCTCAACTTTCAATGACCATATTTCTCTCAATTCAATTCCAAACTTTGCAAATAATATATCAATGGAAAGCCCTAAAAGGCTATTTTCACATGAAATAAGAATCAGTCTCAAATCTATTATATAAAGAAAGTTATGATAGATTCAATAAGAAAAGGTCAGAAATAATGCGTTCAATTTTGACCACCAAGTTTAGAAATTTATATCTCCTTCATTTGAAATCATTTGATGCTGTTCTTGGTGTCTATAAAATGAATTTTTAGTTTAGTTTCATATGAAATTGGTTTCACATCAATCGAAGTTGCATTTTGGGAGATATTATCAAAATACCAGACGTATGTTAAGCTGATAGAAAACAGAGGAGGCTGATGCTCGAGCATTGGAGATCCAGTGCTCGAGCATTGGCTTCCCAGAGGTCAATACTTAAGTATTGTGATCCAGTGCTCGAGTATTGACTCCTCAGAGGTCAATGCTCGAATATTATGGCTAAATACTCGAGTGTTGATCCCAAAAACTCAACAGGAAGCTCTGAAAACTCATCATACTCGAGCGTTTGAGTTTGTGCTCGAGCATTAACTTCCAGAATCAATTCTGAACATCCAAATGAAGCTTAAATGAATGGTTAATTAATGTATAATGATAAAACATCAATTTAAAATATTTTAACCTTCAAATTAAATTATTTAACCACATCATCCTCCAATTAAAAGAATACACAAATATTTATTAACCAATATGCATTGTAAAATCATTATGCATGATAAATATGTATTGTGAAAGTATTTTACTCTTATTTGACATCATCAAAACTAATTACATCTAACAGTCTGTTGACAAAAAGAGATTTTAATTATTTAAATTATTTAAAAAAATGGACTCAAAGACGGCAGCCGACGCCTTTTCCCCCCTCTCTATTTTTTCTCTTGTTCCTCCAGTGACACCCCACTTTCCATTTTTTTTAAAGGCAGGGCCGTTTGCTTCAAGTGATTAATTAGGAAAAGGAAGATGGCAACTCATCCACTCTTGTGTGTTTGGGAATATAACATAACACACTGTTACTTTTTATACTTTAATCTATGCTAATTTTTAACATGTATATATATAATGGGGATATGTTGTAAGGCTAAAGGGCATTTGACCCTTCCTTGATTGTTTTGCACTCTGTCGTGCGAGTACAGTTTAGAACATTTTAAGGATTCATCTAAACATAATGCCCTTTTTTACTAGTCCATAGAATCATTCAAATGTAGTAATATTTCTTTACCTTTTTTTTTTACCTATGACTATAATATCCCACTCCGTCTTTAATATAAACCTCAACTAATTTTTCTTTAAGATATTAACGAATATAAATAAAATAATTTACAATATATGCATAAATATATATTCTGAAATACTTATATGTATCATTAGATTGTATAGGTAAATTAGTTTTAAAAAATAATAAATACTTCAATTTATTTAGATATTTTAATTTTTCAAAAAAAAACTCAACTGAGGGGTTATATTAAATACTACAGCCTATTTAATTTTTTTAAAAGATTAATCAAGCTGAATAAATTACTTTATAATAAAGTTAAATAAATAAATTTAAAGTATTTATATTTATCATTTTTTTCTAAATTAATTTATGCGATTTATAAACTAATATATAACCCAATTACATACAGAAATAAATACTTTTAAATAATTTATTTAAATTTCTTAATATTTTTATAAAAATTAACTCAATTTTATATTAATGACCGGATGTAATATGATTTAAATAATGTCATATGAAGAAACTTAACTAGTGTAATTTTTTATCTATAATTTTTGAAGAATAGGTTTAAAGAACATTTTTACTCTGGTGAGAGAATTGGACATAGAAATTTTTTTAGCTCTCAATGTCATTTTAAAAGTGTCAAAATTGTAGCAATACCGTTATTATTTAGCAAAGGACTAAGATTCATTTTTAATGACAAATCCTTATGTGATACTTCTTCCTATCCACTTTAATGAAAATGGTCTATCTTATGTTAAACAATTGTCGAAATAATCAATAATAGTACCTCGTAGATAACTCAACATAATATTGCCTTAGCGAATACAATAAAATGTGGACATTTGAATTAATTCTATACTAACAACAAATTTTTGAAGCCCAAACTCTTTCTGGCCCAATTTAAGGCCAAAATCTGAACATATATTTTCATCACCCATGTGCTATGCTAACTCGATAATTCATTATGAAATGTTCCTCTAGTCCTATTTATATAGTAAAAAGAGAATGTTTCATTTGCTCTAATTTATAAATCTCATCATTAAATTTTTCATGAGAATTAAAATTTTATTTATCATTTATAATGTTGACTTTGCTCCTATGTATTATAACGGATATTACATGAAAAATTGCTGAATTTTACGGTTGGGTTAATATGGTCTAAGGTTTTCCTTTATATATGTAAAACATGTTAAAAAAATTTTAGGTGTAAAACATGTTAAAAGTGAGTTATAAATATAAGAAGAGAAGTATATACTTTTTATAAGATTCAATATTTTGAAAACAATTCAATTGGTCTGATCTATTGTATCAAATACAGTTGGGATTCTCTAAAAAATTAAATGCATTTTTCTAGTTTTACACTTAATTGATATTTCCCTCCACATATTTTAATATTTTATTCTCTCTGATTATCTTTTTACCATACCATTTTCTCATTTTCACCTACTTGTCTGATTTTGTGAAATTAAATTCATACTTGTTGACAATATATAAAGCGAAATTTGCAATCAGTTTTCAACTATGAGAATTAATGAATAAAAGATCTCAAATATTCACAAAATTACCATAAGGTTCCAGGAGTAGTTGTTGATGTTATCATTAACAACCTTATCTGTTTTCACTAACAACTTCAGCAGGTACTCCTTGGATCTTATAGTAATTTTGTGAATCTTTGGGAACTTTTGTTCATTAATTCTCCTATTTGGGACATAAATGTAAATTTCCCATATATAAAATAACATTTATAGATGTTCTGATTCAAGAAAATGAGAGCGCGCATATATATATACTGTCTTAATACAAACCAGAATGATTTCAATTACAAACTTTTAAATGCTGCAATTAATTACTGACAACACGGAAACACAAAATCATGCCGCTAAACCAAAAAAAAAAAACAGAATTCTAGTTGGAAGAAAGATGGGGAAAACCAAGTCCCAGAAAATAGATGGAATGAAATAAAAACAAATAAAATCAATTAAAAGATTAAGTTAATGCCCGCACAAATACAATATATATGAGCAATTCTTGGGGATTGCTATGGAAAGCTTGAATGGAGCAACTTCTTCTTTTGATTTGCAGTTGACAGCAGACATTCGAGTTTCTTTCTGATCACAACGTGAGAGGAACCATACGATGAGTTGACTGTAAAATATGGTGAGAGAATAAGATGACTAACTTTTCATGTTGTGTCTACTCCTCATCAAAATGCTGCACATCAACATGAGGGATATGAGCGATCTTAGGCCAATCTGGTCCTTTCTCCTTTTCACACCTCTCCTTAAGCAAGGGACAACCATAAGCAATTGTTAAGTGAGAAAGGGATGAAGGTAAACCATCTTCTGGCATATCTTCAAAACTCAAGAGACGGCAACCTAAGAAATATAAGGAGGTGAGAGAATGGAGCTGGACAAGAACCCTATGGTTTATTCTTCTCAACTTGCCCCAACAGTCAAGTGAAAGAGATTGGAGATTGGGAGGCAACAATCCCTCTTCAGGGAAGGACTCCATATAATGACATCCACAGATGTAGAGTTCTTTCAGAGTTAACAACTCATGCAAACCCCAATCCCTAAGAGATGCAATGAGTTTGGTACACCTAATGATTGTAAGGCTTTGTAGGTTGGAAATCATACCTCCTCGAGGAAGCCTTTCCATTGCCAAACAATCCCATAAGTTTAAGTGATGAACAGGTGGAAGCATGTCCCACTTTGGAAATTTCGTACCTCCGTATCCTCCAATATGGAGCCTTCTCACTTTGTCATTTGGCTCAAATGCTTCTAGTACCTGCTCTTGGTGATGTGCCTCTTCATGACTGTAGTTAGAATGCTCATAATGTAAACGCAATTCATCCAACTGCTTTTCTTTCAAATTGGCCTCTCTCACATCTGTAGCAACATTTATGCGCTCCATCTGTGATATAGTCAGTGGACCTTTTAAATACTTTAAGGCACCTAATTCTTTTATATTTGATCCTCTTTTCCTTACCACAACAAACCGATTCATTGTTCGGAGCTGAGTTAACTTTCCCATGTGCTTTGGCATCTTCTTTATGCCACAGTCTTCCAAGTCAAGATGACGCAAATTGATGAGTTTGCAGAAATTTGATGGCAATTTAGTCAAGTGATGGCAATCATTTAATTTCAACGTTTGCAAATTGAACAACAAGCAGATTGAATCTGGCAATTCCACAATTGAAGCACGAGAAAGATCCAAATAATGCAAGTGCATTAAATTGCCAATATCATTTGTGATTTTTTTGAACCTATATCCCCTCAAAGATAATTCTCGTATGTACTTGAGACGAGAAAGTCTAGACATTATATCACCATAATGGGATGATAACTTCCATTTACCATTCCTCAATAGGAGGAAACTATGCAATTGTTGGAATTTGAAAACTTTCTCAACAGTCTCAAGATGTTCAGCTTTGTCGCTTGTATATGAAAAGTAGCGAGTCTTGGATGACAAACCTTCATTTACCACCTGACCAGCCTCTAGTCTGATAAAAAACTCTCCTGCCACTAATTTAGCTAAATCATTCAAAAGATCATGCATGATGAAGTAATCACCACCCTTTCTTGATGGCTCAAAAAAAGATCTGGACAGCAAGTCATTGAAAATTTCATTACCCTCTTCTTCAAGGCTTATGCTTTTCTGAGTAGGATATATCAAACCATCGGCCATCCACAACTGGATCAGGACATTCTTGTCTATATCATAATCTTTAGCAAAGATGGAGCAATATGCAAAACAACGTTTCATATTTGACTGGAGATAATGGTAGCTCAATCTTAAAGATGGGATAATATTGCTATCATTTTCTGATAATTGCCAAATATCACTTTTCAAGATCTTCTCCCAGTATTGAGTAGAGAGTCTTCTATGCAACAAACTTCCTAGCGTTTTTATTGCTAACGGCAATCCTCCGCACTTGTGAACAATTTCTTTACCAATTTTCACAAGACCTTGATCTGCAACATCACATTGGTTGTTAAATGCATGTTTTGAAAATAAATTCCAACAATCCCCATCTTCTAATGGCTTCAAAGAATGCATGAAGGCACAATACATGACTTCCGCTACTGTTCTATTACGGGTTGTGACGAGAATCTTACTTTGTGGTGCTACATGTTTCAAAGGAGCTTGGAAGGCCTCCCAAATTTCACAATTTTCATTCCAGACATCATCAAGAACGAGAAAGAGCTTCTTACCAGTCAATATCTCTTTCAATCTAAGTTGACATGAGTGAAAATCATGTGATTGATCAACTGGGCAATTGAGTGAGTGAAGAATTGCTTTTGTAACTCGATCAACATCAAATTCTTCAGAAACACATACCCATGCTTTATGTTAAAATCGATGCTTTATCCTCATGTCGTCGTAGACAAGTTGTGCTAGGGTTGTCTTGCCCATACCACCCATGCCATGGATGGCAATCACATCCGCAGGCAACTGATTACCTTCCATGTTCTGTGATAGCAACTTGTCTACAATGATCTCTTTATCAGCATCTCTACCGCACATATTGGATTCATCTATTAAAAGTGTTGCAGGAACTCTTTCACACACATTCATGTTCCCTCCCAGCTGAATACCAGCAGATGGACCTTCCCTTAATCCCAATATCTCATTTTGCTTTACAAGATACTCTAGGTTGCCAAGAACTTGTTCGATCCCTGACTCTATCTCTTTGTCAGATTTGTTGCCATTAAAAAGACGAGAAAAGAAGGCTCGTACATTGTGCATAATAGCAGTTTGCGATTGAGCCTCCAGCTTTTGTCGTAATGCCTGAGTAGTAATGTCATCCAGCAAGTCCTGAGCCTTAAAGACTTCATCTTTGAGCTCCTCAAGCCACTGTTTCACAGATTGGTCTCTGTATTGCCTTTCTTCTGCATCTTCAACAATTTTGTTCACAGAAATAAGAGTTATGCGCAATTTTCTCAGTAAGCCACCATCGAGCTTTCTACTACGAAAGTAGTCGAGAAAGTCACGAGAAGCCAATTTCTCACATGCCACCTGAAGGAAAGAGGAGAGAAACGCTCCAGCAACCAATTCTGCCATGGATGAAGCCCAAAGAAAGTATAGAGTAGAAGAGGAAGGAAGAAAACTGAGCAAAGATAGGACAAGAAGCTTTGAGAGTTGTTAACACTTCACCGGTGGGTGAGGCATATAAATAGACGGAATTCTTTCTTTTGGTCTGATGCTTCTTGGAAATTGCTCTGAAAATACAGACTTCAAGCCAGTTGGTTGCATGAATATATATGCTTGTCGGGAGAGACCTTTCAAAATTCAACTTTGTCACCTCCCATCACGAGGGGGTGGGGCATACATGTTGCTCGAGGAAATTACTATAAAAGCACAATACAATATAAGGCTCGAATTTTAAGATATATGCTATTAACTAATATTTTATTTTTAAAAAATTTAATTAATATTTTAAACAATCCAGCCAAAGCAACTCCATCATCATCATTATCATCATCATACAGTGATCGAGCAACTCAACTACATGAGCACGGAGGAAGATGAAACCGAGCATGACACGGAGGAACCATGTCACTGGCAGGCATGTCCCCCACACGCATCATTGACATTGCCGGTCCACATAATCATCCCAACTTTCAACAAACCACCACCGTATATCCCGTCCTCATCCATATCTCTGTCAGCTGCGATCGCTAGTGGGTGAGGAATATGGTTCCAGGAAGTTGCTATGAAACCCTTCAAGTGCACATTATACAGTTCAATAAAATATAAGATAAGGCTCCATCGAGTTTTGAGTGATGTGTATGGATTATATTTATTTGCTTGTGGCAGAGAGAGAGAGAGAGACTTCTCAAAGTTCAAGCTTTGCCAGCTAATACTCTACCAACTGCTTACTATTCTTGTTTTATATTGCCTTGCCTTTCTCTAACAACTCTCATTCTTTTTTCTCATCGAATTTATCAGAAATGACAAGACTCTGCAAATTGAATTTATCAGGAACGGGCAGCCCGTTGGCATGCCCATAGCCCGCCCGTTAATATTTTAAATGGGCGGGTTTTTAGCACGCCCGTAACGGCGGGCAGGCTCAATCCGGAGAATTTTCGTGGGTTCCGGGCAGGTTGTGCGGGCCATGGGTTTTTTGCTCTCCCCTAGTAAGTTGAGTGAGTGGCTGCATTAGGAAGGATTTTTAAAAAAACGAAAAGAAAAGAAAAGGGCAAAACTAAAAAGGCCAGAGAGGTTGGTTTAGTTGGCTTCCTCGGCCTCATTGCTATTTTGCCTTTTGGGCTCTGGCCATCTACCCATTGGTGGAGCAGTTATTCATTAGTCAACGGTTTAATCAATGGTGGTATTGCCACTGGCTGGCCCACATAGGGTTGGCTAATGGACAGGGCGGGTTATAACCCGCCAACTCAACAAAATATTTTATTTTTTTATTTTTTTATTTTTTATCCAATTTTTTTATAAGATTGTATAATCACAGGATTCTCACAAATAAATTTTTAATAATATTTTTTTTCAAATTTTCTAAAAAATATAGGTGCTAATATTTTGTTATAATTTCAAATAAGTATTATAGAAAATTGATATGAAAAGATAAAATAATATATATTATTTTTAAATGTATTATGATTCTAAAAATAGAATTTAATATTATTTTTTATTATAGAAAAATATTGAGATGGAAAAAAGCAAAATATATAAAATATATATTAAAAAAGGGGCTGGCCAAACCGAGTCCACTAAGTTTTGGCATACTGGTGGATTGGACCTAACATGTATTACCACTCTAGGTTTAATATAACCATAATGTAACTTGCCCTACATCACTAAATATATTGAGGACAAAATGAAACATAACAAAAGGCCTATATTTAAATAAAATTAAACAGGAAGAGAAAAGTACAATTACGCATCTTTCATGAGTTTTCTGGAATTGGATGTGATCATTTGGTTCATTAACAAATAGTTAGCACGTCCATTGGATATTAGGATACGACTGTCACACCCAAAAAAACAAAATCTTCAAGTTAACGATTAATTTGTGCGAAGGGAAAAAAGCTAATTTTAGAAAAAGCTAATATACTTCGTATTATATATTTAATATACTTTTTGTCCAATTAAATTAGGGAAATTTGCAAACAGGTCCCAAATAAGAAAATTAATGAATAAAATGTTCTAAAGATTCATAAAATTACCATAAGGTTCTAGGAGTAGTTACTGAATTTATCATTAACAACCTTATCAGTCTTCATTAACAACCTCAGCAGCTACTTCTGAAACCTTATGGTAATTTTGTGAATCTTTAAAACTTTTTATTTATTAATTCTCCTATTTGAGACTTGATTGTAAATTTCCAAATTATATATTACTAAAAAATATAAGTATATATTTAATGTACTCTTGTCCAATTAAATCACTAATTTTAAATTTATAAATGATCTATAGACAATTTTGTAGCCGCCAAAAATGGGTACAGAGAGAATCAAAGTCAAACGCTGAGGAGCAATTTCTGGGGAAGAAACAGGATGGAGGAGGATGGTTCCCAGAGACGGAGAAATTATACTCAGGAGAAGCGAAAAGAAAACACAATGTATTTTTTAATGAAAATAATAATGTTTTTATTCCTAAAATTGATTAATGATCATGAAATGGCTGTATGCTTTTGAAATACTTTTTTAGGGTTGGACTTCAACAGCCATGAATTTCCTCATTATTATAAGAGGCCGATAAAGAGGAAACTAATAACATTTGAACTAATAAAATGAATTTCAACAGCCATGAATTTCCTCATTATACAATAAAATGTGGACATTTGAACTAATTTGAAACTAATAACAAATTTTTGAAGCCCAAAATCTTGTAGACCCAATTTAAGCCCAAAATCTAAACAACTATTTTCATCACCTATGTAGCTATGCTAACTCCATCATTCATCATGAAATAGGAGAATGTATCATTTGGTCTAATTTATAAATCTCCTCATTAGATTTTTTATGTGAATATTCAATTTTATCTTTCATTTATAATGTTAACTTTGCTCCCACTTGTTATAAAAGATATTACAAAGAAAATTACTGAATTTTAAGACAGTTAATGTAGTTTAAGGTTTTCTTCGATATGTATAAAACATATTAAAATTAAATTATAAATAGGATCATAGAAGTATTTTCTTTTCATAAGATTCAATATTTTGAAAACAATTTAATTGGTCCAATCTATTTTATCAAATACAGTTGGGATTCTCTAAATATTAAATGCATTTTTTCTCCTGTTTTAGTCTTAACTAATAGTTCCCTCCACATATTTTAATATTGTATTCTCTCCTCTTATCTCTGTTCTCTCTCATTATCTTCTTACCATACCATTTTCTCATATATACCTACTTGTTTGATTTTGTTGTGAAATTAAATTCTTACTTGTTGACAATATATAAAATAACTTGAAAAATAAAATAACGTGAAAATTAACAGAGAAAGAAAGAAGATGAGACCAATTCTTAGTTTGGATAATATATAAAATAGCACCCAAAAAAAATAAAGTGAAGAGTACGTAACAGATAAAAAGAAAATGAGATCAACATTTATAGAGGTTAATTCAAGAACATGAGCGCATATATATATATATATATATTGTCTTAATACAAACCATAATGATGCCAATTACAACCTATTAAATGCTGCAACTAATTACTGACAACAAAGAAACACAAAATCATGCAATAAACCAAAAAAAAAAATACAGAATTCTCGGTGGAAGAAAGATGGGGAAAACCAAGTCCCAAAAAGTAGATGGAATGAAATAAAAACGGTTAAAGTCAACTGAGAGATGAAGTTAATGCCCGCACAAATACAATATATATGAGCAATTCTTGGGCATTGCTATGGAAAGCTTGAATAGAGGAGCTTCTTCTTTTGATTAGAAGTTGAAGCCAGACATTCCCTTTTCTATCTGATCGCAAAGATAAAGGAACCATATGATTAGTTGACTGTAAAATATGTTTGGGGGCCTACATTGATTTTAGGGATATGAGCGATCTTAGGCCAATCTGGTCCTTTCTCCTTTTCACACCTCTCCTTAAGCAAGGGACAACCATAAGAAATTGTTAAATCAGAAAGGGATGAAGGCAAACCATCTTCTGGCATGTCTTCAAAACTCAAGAAAGGGCAATCGAAAAAATATAAAGAGGAGAGAGAATCGAGGTGGATAAGACCCCTATGGTTTATTCTTCTCAAATTGTTCCAATAGTCAAGTGAAAGAGACTGGAGATTGGGAGGCAACAATCCCTCTTGAGGGAAGCACTCCATATCTTCATCACAAATTTTAAGTTCTTCAAGAGACAACAACTCATGCAAACCCCAATCCTTGCAAGATGCAATGAGTTTGGGACACGACACGATTGAAAGACTCCGTAGGCTGTTGGAAAGCATACCTCCTCCGAGAAGCCGCTCCATTGCCAAACAATGCCTTAATTCTAAGTGAAGATGAGGTGGAAGCATGTCCCAGTTTGGAAATTTGGTGCCTCCGTATCCATCAATAGTGAGCTTTTTTAAATTGTGATTTGGCTCAAGTGATTCCAGAACTTGCTCTTGGTGTTGTGCCTCTTCATGATTGTGATTATATTGCACATACCGCAAGTACAATTCATCCAACTGCTTTTCTTTCAAATTGGCCTCTCTCACATCTGTAGCACTATTTATGTCCTCCATATATGTTATGGTTAGTGAACCTATTAAGTGCTTTAAGGCACCTAATTCTTTTATATTTGATCTCCTTTCCTTGCCATAACAAATTCATTCATTGTTCGGAACTGCGTTAACTTTCCCATATGTTTTGGCATCTTCCTTATGCCACAGCATTTCAAGTCAAGATGACGCATATTGATGAGTTTGCAAAAATTTGATGGCAACTTAGTCAAGAGATAGCAACCATTTGATTCAGCGTTTGTAAATTGATCAACAAGCACATTGAATTTGGCAATTTCTTTATTGAAGTTGCAGAAAGATCCAAATAATGCAAGTGCATTAAATTGCCAATATCATCTGTGACGATTCGGATCTCCTCACATCGTGCCAAAGTTAATTCTCGTATGTACTTGAGATGAGAAAGTCTAGACATTATGTCACCATACGAGCTATATATGGGACCATAAGTTCCACTTACGATTCCTCAAAAGGAGGAAACTACGCAACTGATGGAATTTGAAAACTTTCTCAAAAGTTTTAAAATGTTCATTTATGTTTTCTGTACATGAAAAGTAACGAGTCTTGGATGACATACCTTCATTTGGCACCTGACTGGCCTCTAGTCTGATAAAAAACTCTCTTGCCACTGATTTAGCTAAATCGTTCAAAAGATCATGCATGATGAAGTAATCACCACCCTCTCTTGATGGCTCAAAAAAAGATCTCAACATCAAGTCATTGAAAATTTCATTACCCTCTTCTTCAAGGCTCATGCTTTTCTGAGTAGGAAGTATCAAACCATCTGCCATCCACAACTGGATCAGGACATTCTTGTCTATATCATAATCTTTAGCAAAAATGGAGCAAAATGCAAAACAACGTTTCATATTTGACGGTAAATAATGGTAGCTCAATCTTAAAGATGGGATAATATTGCTATCATTTTCTGATAATTGCCAAATATGACTTTTCAAGATCTTCTCCCAATACTTAGCAGAGGGTCTTCTGTGCAACAAACTTCCCAGCGTTTTTATTGCTAAAGGCAATCCTCCGCATTTGTGAACAATTTCTCTACCGATTTTCACAAGACCTTTATCTGCAACATTACATTGGTTGTTAAATGCATGTTTTGAAAATAAATTCCAGCAATCCACATCCTCTAATGGCTTTAAAGAATGCTTGAAGGCGCAACACATGACTTCTTCTACCGTTCTATTACGGTTTGTGATGAGAATCTTACTTTGTGGTGCTATATATTTCAAAGGAGCTTGGAAGGCCTCCCAAATCTCACAATTCTCATTCTAGACATCATCAAGAACGAGAAAAAGTTTCTTACCCGTCAATATCTCTTTCAATCTAAGTTGACACAAGTGAAAATTATGTGACTGATCGATTCGGCAATTGAGTGAGTGAAGAATTGCTTTTGTAACCCGATCAACATCAAATTTTTCAGAAACACACACCCATGTTTTATGTTGAAATCGACCCTTTATCCTCACATCATCGTAGACAAGTTGTGCGAGGGTTGTCTTGCCAATACCACCCATGCCATGGATGGCAATCACATCCGCAGGCAACTGATTACCTTCTGTATTTTGTGATAGCAACTTGTCTATAATGATCTTTTTATCAGCATCTCTGCCGTACATATTGGATTCATCTATCAAAAGTGTTGTAGGCACTCTTTCGCACACATTCCTGTTCCGTACCAATTGAATACCAGCGGATGGACTTTCCCTTAATCCCAATATCCCATTTTGGTTTACAAGATGCTGTAGGTTACCATGCACTTGCTCGATCCTTGACTCTATCTCATTGTCAGATTTCTTGCCATTAAAAAGACAAGAAAAGAAGCCCCGTACATTGCGCATAACAGCAGTTTGCGATTCAGCCTCCAGCTTTTGTCGTAATGCCTGAGTAGCAATGTCATCGAGCAAGTCCTGAGCCTTAAAGACTTCATCTTTGAGCTCGTCAAGCCACTGCTTCACAGAAAGGTCTCTGTATTGCCTTTCCTCTGCATCTTCAACAATTTTGTTCACAGAAATAAGAGTGACACACAATTTTCTCAATAAGCCACTATCGAGCTTTCTACTACGAAAGTAGTCGAGAAAGTCACCGGAAGCTAATTTCTCACATGCTACATGAAGAAAAGAGGAGAGAAACGCTCCAGCCACCAGTTCTGCCATTGATGAACCCTAAAGAAATGAATAGAGTAGCAGAGGAAGGACGATGGAGGAGAACTGAGCAAAGATGGAACAAGAAGCTTAGAGAATTGTTAACACTTCACCGGTGGGTGAGGCATATAAATAGACGGAAGTCTTTCTTTTGGGTTGGTCTGATGCTTCTTGGAAATTGCTTTGAAAATGCAAACTTCAAGCCAGTTGGTTGCATGAATATGCTTCTCGGGAAAGACTTTTCATAAATCAACGTAAAAGCATACATATTTGTAACCTACCATCACGCGTGGGTGGGGCATACATATTTGCTCCAGCAAATTACTATAAAAGCACAATACAAGATAAGGCTCGACTTTTAAGGTATAGGCGTTTGCTTGTCGGGACTCCAGAGAGACTTTCCAAAATTCAAGTGTTATCGTTCTTTTCTTTTGTTTTTTTTTTTGTGGGCTACGTACCGTGCACTGCCTCGGCTCAGACTTAGTTCTAATAAGGTTTGTTTATAATAATATATTTACGTTATAAATTATTTTTATAATAATACTTTTTATAACAATATGCTTTTAAATAATATTATATATTTTTAAAATATTTAGTTAATTCTTATAATATATTTTTAATTACAATTATATAATTTTTAATCACTTTTATAATAATATAAAACCTTCAAGGAGTTTTAATTCCAAAATTCAATCAATTTTTTTAATCAATTTTTTAAATTGCTAGTGGGTGACCAATGTAGTTCCTTGAAATTGCGATGAAACCCTTCAAGTTCATATACTGTTCAATAAAATATAAGGCTCGAGCTTTGCCAGCTAATACTCTACCAACCGCTACCATTCTTGTTTTTATTGCTTTGCCTACCTCTAACAACTCTCATTTCTCATTTCTACTTTCAGAAATGACAAGACTCGCAGATTGAATTTATCATATTTGGTTTTATCTCATCATTAAATGAATTTTTACGTTTTTAATCCTAATTAATTGCACACTCTCTTCATCCTTTTTTACACAGTCTCTTTCATCTATCTTCTCATTATTAATTCTCTATTACTTGCCCCTTTTATAAGTGTATATTTGTGGGAAAAAAAGAATTCATTTCTTATATTTCATTAATTTTAACTTATTTCTTAAATCGTTTGATTACTAATTAGGTTTAAAGGATCTTATAAAATTGACAATAGGGAGTATTACTTTACCTTTTTCTTTTTTCATGGCTATGTATATTATCTCTACTCCTTAATATAAGAGCATGTTAACTTTTTTAGAGAAATTAAAGAAGTTAATTAAATAACTAATAGATATATTAATTATTTTTCTCTAAGCTAATTTGCATAATCCATAAATTTGCTGAACAGGGAGAGGTATTTAACTAAGGATTTATAAAAAGAAGGATAAAATATATTTTTAGTCCTTTATGTTTACGTCAGGTTTCACTTTAGTCCCTTAAGTTAAAAAAGTGCACTTTCAATTTCTCAAACTTAATGCCGTTAGTCTCTTTTAATGGAAATTGCTGACTCATCAAACTTAGCGCTGCTATTTTAAATCTTTTTTATTTTACACAAATCAAATTTATTATATTATTAAATTAAATTAAAATTAAAATGTGAGTATGATTTATTAACGTTTTATTGCATACTATCAATTAAGTTTGATGATTCAACAATTTCCGTTAAGAGAGACTAACGACGTTAAGTTGGGGGATTTCAAATGCATTTTTTAAATTTAAAGAATTAAAATGAAATCTAACACAATCATAAAAAATTAAAAGTATCCTTTAATCTAAAAAGAGAAAGAAAGGGCAAAACTAAAAAAGCTAATTTCCGGAGAAGAACCAGGATTTGGGAACGGGTACCAGGATGGAGCTGTCAAATGCCAGCTTATCAAATCTTTTAATTTTACCCCTTTTTATAAAAGCATACTCGTCTTTCTAACTTTGCTCTATATATCAGCATTGCTATGATTTCGATTCCTATAACTTGATAAGTACGTGGATGTTTAATGATTTTAATTATTTCTTTTAACTATAAAGATTAAAATCAAAAGTTCTTAAAATATGTGGACCAAAATCAAAATGTTTCTGGATTTGTAATTTTAACAAATTTTTATTTAAGTCCATCTATTTTAACCGATTTTGATTTTAATCCCTATATTTAACATCACTAATTAAGAATATTAAATGTCTAAATCTTTGTGAAACTATAGGTATCAACACCATACATTTAAAACTTAAAATATCAAAACCATAATTCATGTAAATTTAGGGACAAAAAACCTTATTTTTATTTTTTTACATGTAAATAATATAGTTTTTGTTCCTAAAATTGATTAATGCTCATGAAGCAGTTGTATGATTTTGAATTAAATTTAACATTTTATGTAGATTCTACCGTAAAAAAGAGCCTTGTGTTTACATCTTGGAATTGACATGAGGGGTATGAGCAATTTTAGACTAATCTAATCCTTTCTCCTTTTCACACCTCTCCTTAAACAACCAACACTCTTGCAAATTTCTCCTTACACCATCTCAGTTACAGTCGGCATCGGTGGTAACTACCCACTTCAAGTACTTTTACCAAGTTGAGACAAATATGTGAAGGAGATTGTCTCGTTTTGCGGAAAAACACTGTTGAACGTGTTTATAAATACTTATAAGTACTTATATGAAGTTTTCAAAATGTGCCATTATAGAGTATGTAAATAAATACTCCTATGATTTTTAATATAAAATTCATTTTATAGTTTAAAATTTTTTTTTATCAAAGTAAGTCGTACATTAAAGATGGAGAGAGTAAAAATATACTAGCACTAATAATATTACCATACTTGTAATACAGTCTAAAAATTTTAATTTGTTGATAGTATATTCTCCAATTCCAAATGTATCTTACAAGCACTTGTTTGGTAAAAGATTTATGCCATACAAAGAAATGAGAAAACCAACTAATTTGGACAAAAATTTTTGAATAATCTAAAAGTAAGGTTAAGGAGTATCCATGTATTTGAAGTGTTTTCAAGATATATCCCGCATTTTAAAATATTTTTTTGATGTATTCAACATTTTAAAATATTTTTTCAGTTATATTCGACACCTTAAAATATTTTTGGAGCATCAAGCACTAAGACACAAAAAATACTTTAAATGCTAAACAAACTACTAAAATATTAGGGTTTTGGATGTATTTGAGAACATGATGGTAGTGATGCACCTTAACCTTCAAAGATCTGGAGAATTTATTGAAGCATATTAATATAGAAGTCCAAAAAAAAACTAAATTGAAACGAACACTAATTGATTTTTATGAGTCTATTTGGGAATACGGTAAATGTGTCCAGGGATTATTTTTTTTTTAATTACTGTTGCATAGCCGTCCATCGTCACCGTAGTGACGCCTTAGTTGAAGAGACTACAAAGTACAACTTCACTTTTCAATCTTTTTCCTCAACTCTTTGATCCAATAATCCTTCATTCTCGATTCTCTCCATCTTTCTTCCTTTCTCGAATGACAAGCAAAGGTGCGAATCTCTCTCACTTGCATTCTCTTCTCCCAAATGACATTCTCGTTTTTGCACTTTTAATTGTCCTTCGTATACTCACAGCTTTGTTCACAAACACGATTCTTTCCGATTGGCGATCACTTTTTCTGAAATTTAGTCATTTTTACGCCCCATTTTGCCTCTCCTCTTTTGTTATTTTTTTTATTTACGTTGTTTATTTTGCTATCTCGTTGGATTTTCGCGCGGAATTTCAAGCTATTCGCGCCAAACTCAATTGTGAATTGATTCTTGATGTTAGTAAGTGTGGTTATACATGTGGTTAATGGAATTCCTGGAAATTACACATCCCTGATTAATTTGAGTCTCGATGATACCAAGTGATGATTCTATTGTGAAATTGTGGTTATAACTTGCTTTTTATCGTTTCAATGAAAATTGGAAGGTGCAAATGTTCGTTGCGTGAAAGGATTTTTGTTTTTTGCCTTTTCTCTTTTCTATTGTAGCGTCAATGTGTGAACTGTATATCATGTTGATTGAATAGGGAGCTTTTTACCTTTTGCGTGTTTTTCAAGTTTCGAATTATCATCTCGATGTTTGAACTATGTGCCTTCCAACTCTATTTGTCACGTGTTTTCTCGCCATGAGTCTGCATGCTACTCTGTTTTTATAACTTTTTCTGAGAAGCGAAGATTTTGAACTGTTTGTGTATGTCTTTCGATTCGAAGATTCAGTTTGTTTCCTTCCTACATTACAACTTTGATCCTCTTTCTCCTCTTTGATTGATTGTTCTTGATATTTTCATCAGCTGTTAGAAAAAGTTGAAAATGTTGAGATTGGAGAGAGTTTTAATGATAACACTACCACATAAAACAATGCTTGGAAATTATCTGAACTGATGGATTCATTTCGGAGTCATTGGAAAAAAAAAACTTTGATACACTTTAAAACTAATTTTTAACTTGTTCTTCTACTTCTTGCAGTTTGGTTGTTGGTTATTCTTGAGAAGAATTAATCAAGGTCCTCTGCTGATGAGATGATGAATGAACATTGAGTGCAGAACTTGGTCTATGAAGAACTGACGCAAGTTGAGGCCCATGATATTTTGATCTCTGTCTATAAAGGAAGCCCATGGGACAGATTTCACTCTTATTTCTGGTTCTTTTGGTCCTTGGCTCTTCCTTTGCAACGTACAATGTTGTAACTATGATAATGCACTACAGTTCTTCACAAAATTTGGTGATCGATTCCATGCATGATGGTTTGTTGTTTGACCCCATTGTTGAGATGCCTAAGAAAATGAAAAATCGGAAGACAACGAGAGCACCCTTTCATATTGCCTTAACAGCAACTGATGCTCCATATAGCCAATGGCAGTGCCGGATCATGTATTACTGGTACCAACAGAAAAAGAATTTGCCTGGGTCAGAGATGGGAGGATTCACTCGAGTTCTACATTCAGGAAATGCTGACAACTTGATGAATGAAATTCCAACTGTTGTGGTTGATCCTCTTCCACCAGGTCTGGACCGGGTGAGCTTACTTTTTCCAAATCTATTTGCTAACCGTCCACATAATCCTTGAAATATATTTATCTTTGAAGTAAAATAACGTTGACTTGACATGGTTCATAATTGTTTTTATATATTTCGATTTTAATTTCGTTGAGACTTATCATAAATATTCGGTATTGAATGGCTTGTGTGGAAATTGCTTGTGTTTAATTTATACCAGAAGAATGAATTTTTGTTCTGTTTCTTTTCTTAATTAATACTTATGAGGGTTTTCTGACATATTACTTGTGTAATTTGTAGGGATATATTGTTTTAAATAGACCATGGGCTTTTGTTCAGTGGTTGCAACAGGCCTCTATAGAGGAAGAGTATGATCTTTTTCAGAGTGATCCACCTTTTATCTTACTAACACACAAACCTAACTAGCCCACTCCATTTTTGATCCAGGTACGTATTGATGGCAGAACCTGATCACATCTTTTTAAGTCCTCTGCCAAATTTGGCTTATGAAGGACATCCTGCTGCTTATCCATTTTTTTACATCAGGCCTGATCAGAAAGAGAAAATTGTAAGGAAGTATTATCCTGAAGATTTTGGACCAGTCACCAATATAGATCCAATTGGAAATTCTCCTGTAATTATTAAAAAGGTAGACTGTGGTTCATATTATCGTTCATAGTTACATAATTTGCTAGGTCCATATCATTTTAGTGGTCTTTTAATCAAATAACTATTTCTGCTGCTGCTCCTGCTTGTTTTTAGTTCATTTGATTGGCTTGGACAGCTTTATATATTGCTTCTTGTTGTTTCTCTACAGGATTTGCTTGCAGAGATTGCTCCAACATGGATGAATGTCTCTTTGATGATGAAAGAGGACCAAGAGACTGATAAAGCTTTTGGATGGGTGCTAGAAATGTATGTATGGCTGAATAATAGGCAATAGATGTTGCAGTATGATACAGTTTAGTTTGTGATGGAATATTTCCTGATGTTGTTGTTGAATTAGGTATGCTTATGCTATAGCATCTGCCCTTCATGGTGTGCGACATATTTTGCGTAAAGACTTTATGCTGCAGGTTTGGCATAATTATATCATTTATGGATCTGGTGTTTAGTTTATACCGTTATCAGCTTAAGTGGGTTTTGTTTAGCGATCATTTCCCATTTCTATAATCACATTTTTCTCTGTGCAACTTTTCAGCCCCCATGGGATCTCGAAACTAAGAACAAGTATATTATGCATTATACTTATGGATGTGATTACACTCTAAAGGTACCGTGTGTTTTCAATCTTTTAATATATTCTGATTTTCATTTCTAAATTAGCACTGCTTTAGTGTATTGAGACTTGCACTATATCATGTACCGGAATACTGCTTGAGGAGATTACTATATATCTGCCTAACCCCCCCCCCTCCAAAATTAAAACTTCTTTTATTTTAATTTTCTTGCTTCTTTAAGAGTTTAAGTACTATATCATGCTCCATGATTCTCAGGGTGAGTTGACCTATGGCAAAATTGGTGAGTGGAGATTTGACAAAAGGTCATACCTACAAGGACCTATACCCAAAAACCTGCCTTTACCCCCACCTGGAGTTCCTGAAAGCGTGGTATGTGCCCCCTCTATGCTCTACTTTTTTTTAAACAATGTACCTTATTTAGAAGAATTACTTTATCTGGCATGAAGTGCTTACTGTACCTGCTGTGTTTTATACTCTTGCTTCCTTTTTCTTTTGATACCCATGGTCGTTGATTGGAGTCTTTATGCCATACACGCATATTTTCATCTTTCATGTACAGAATCTGAGAACAAAACTAGTAAATTTCTTACGCATAATGCAAGTATTTAAAATTTTGGATCAGGAACTGAAGAATTCCATTCTAGTTCTTTGATTGTGCAATTGCTTCAGAGCAGAGAAGTACCTTATTTATCTTATTGGTGATACATATTTTAAGATTGCGCATGAAGTGAAGTTTCTATAGGGAATGATTTGACATGTCATTATTTCAACGCAGCATAGAAGCAGAAGTATAAACATGTTAGGGACTTGGTTTGATCTATATAGGCCACTAGCATCAATACGATCCAAATATCCATTTTTTAATGCTGCATGGCATTATTAGACAATATTTTTGTATGAGCCAGCCCGTGTTGTCTCCGCTAGTACATTTGCCCGTTCTGCACATGCTGTGCTGTGTGTAGTTATCTGATGTCCCTTGTTTTGAGCCTTAGAGATACTGAGGGTTCTCTGTACAAATCAAGCTGTCCCTTTGTTGAGAAGGAAAGAACATCTTTATTGAAGTAGGGGAAGGGAAAAGGAAGGGTCATTTGGACCTTGCTAATGGATTTTATGGTCCATGAAATGTCTTGTCAATCCCTCTTGCTTCCCCATCTAGCTCTCCATTAGGTTTTCTTGTGTTTTCTCATTTCTGACGCTAGGGACTTGCGAATGAGTGGTCATGTGTGAGCTTGTAACTTGCACGGGTACAAGAAAGTGGAATTTAGGTCATTTCTATTTTTGGAAAAATGAAAGGTCATGGCAAAACCATAGAAAAAGAAAAGAAATGGAACAGAGTAACTTGGGAACTCTGTTTTTTCTAAACCAATTAGTTTCTTATAGCATATTGGAGGATTAATGAAAGCATCAGATGGGCCTTTTAATATCATGTGAAACTCCAGCAATCAAATCAGCACACTCATTAGTCTGCGGATATACCTGCCCTACCAATCCAATTCAGTCAAAGAAAGATAGGTGCATTATATGTGAAGACTCACTCAAATGGTGAGTCTTATTTGAATCAGTAGGGCTAACTTGAGTGATAGACCCTATGCATTTTGCGTCTATCTCCTTCGGAAAATGACAATAAATCAGGAGAAGAAGAAAAAACAGAGAGATTCAAAAATCGTGCAAGTCCAGGACTCCTTCGCAGACTAAGTATGTTGATCTGAACAACTGTAGGGAGTGCATTGTAAATATCAACCTCATGAACAGGAGCGCCCACAGGTACCACTACACTACCAACATTCATAAATATAATAATGTCCATTGACACCAACAAGGTGCGTTCCCTAACTTCCATGGTTCTAAGTTGCTTGCTTGGCCTTGAAGTTCTCCTAGCACTAACCTGGTGGCAAGGCACTTGCTAGTCTGACAAGTCTCGCCCTATAATTTGACCATAATGGTAATGGTAGGCCGAGTGTTTATAAGAATTAGAATTCAAATTCTCTTGATGTAATAAGAAAAGAAAATATATAATAGAACGAAGACGCAAGGTCTCCCTCTGAGAAGTTTGGAATTAAGTTGTTAGGGGTCAAAACGTGGTTTTGCAAAAGCAATATTTGAGCTGCTTGAAAGTTAATTTTTGCTATTTTAAACCTATTCTAACATGATCAATCACCTTGTAGCCTAATGATATGCAAGTTTTTTTATTAGTGGAAAATCACGGTTTGATCATGCTTGTAATATCCAAATCATTGGGCCCGTTTGGGAACGCGGTAGAAAAGTATTTTTACGCAAGTCGAGGTAAATATATAGAGGAGATTATCTCGTTTTGCAGAAAAACACTGTTGAACGTGTGTTTGGCTTTTGTAAATGTTGTTCCAAACAAACCCATTAGTGTCTACTCCTCCAATTCAAAAAAAAAAAAGCACATCCTAATGTGTTTTCAAGCATGCAAGAAGTTTTTCCTCTTTGTGTAGGTCTGTAGAAGAAGCATTGCTAATCTCTGCTATGTGTGATTATGATGTTTACAGGTGACACTGGTAAAGATGTTGAACGAGGCTACAGCTAATATCCCTAATTGGGACTCATCCTAGTTTGGCTTTGTTCATCTTCGTTTTTAAAAGAAGCTTACATCAAAACAAAAGACTATATAGGACATTCTGGCCGAAGAAGAGAAAAGAAGAAAAAGCTTTTTAGGACATATTTTTAATTTGAGTTTAGTCCTAGAGTCATAGATCAATGTGTACGTGCTTTAACTCCTTGATCAGTTAAAAATGAAATGTTCCTCTTTTATGTTTAAACATTCTTTTGTTTGTTAATTTGTTCTCAATGAATCTTGGGCTCGCTGGATCTGGTTCTTTTATGGAAAAAAATTACTATCTGATGGTGTTTCAAGTGTTATTACATATGCTTTAAAAAAATATGACAATACTTACATCAAGTTCATTATATACATTATGTCATATTTTTTAATCACAGATAATTATGTGTTTTTTTTATTTTGATTTATTAGTGGTACCATTTAAAATATATAACACAGTTATATCTGATTAGAGAAATTGACACTATTGATACAAAGAATTTGATCCAAGTATTCTCCCCAAAAAAAATAGAAATAGCATCCAGTGGAAATAATTGAAATAAATGATTTTTCTTAAAAAAAATAACATACATTTTTCACAAACAGTTGATTTAACTAATTTATAAATGAGTATAAACTCCTCCCAATCAGATGGAGTATTTTTTTTATAATAAAATAAAAGTGTGACTTATGTCAATACTTCAACAGAAAGCCTAGAGTGCATGTGCCCTTAGTATCCAAGGGCTTGTCGTTTAATTTCAACCTCGATAGTATGTGAACTCAGAAGACCAACACCAAATAAAACGACGAATCCATTCTTTTTACGTTGTTTTCAGTATGCAAATGAACTTTGAATGACTCCCCAATATATATATATATATATATAACTCTATCTTTACACGGGTTTATTTAGGAACGCGGTAGAAAAGTGCTTTTACTATGTAAATGTGTGAAGGAGATTATTTTATTTTACGAAAAAATAATGTTAAACGCAGATTTAACTTTTTCAAATGTTGCTTCAAATAGAGCCACTTGATGTTAAATTCTAGGCGAATAAGGCCTATGTTGGTGGGTTTTTAACTGGCGTATATTGCATTTTTGTTCCTTCTCTTTATTTGTTGCTTTTCATTACAACAATAAACTAAATTAATTAAAAGTCACATTGTCTTAAAATAGGGATAACATTTTCTATCAATGTAACGTTCCTGGCAAAACCACAAAAAAATTTGCATCATCATTTTTAATATAAAATTTTTATTGGAGATACAGAAAATGTTGGTTATAAATAAAATTTTATTTTTCATTCATTTTAAAGAAAAAAGGCAAAAAAAAATCACCAACTGATCTGAATTCAAAATGTATAAAGTTCCTTTCTTTAATTCTCCGAATTTTTTTTAAAAAAATATTTTGAGGGTCCGGATGTGTCCAACAGTCCAAGTGTTTGTTTGGTAACACATTACGAAACGGCACACATATTTCAATATAAAACCATCTTGAATTTATAAAAATCATTTCAAAATTTATTAAAATTATCTCGAAATCTATAAAACCATTTTGAAATCCGTAAAATACCTTAAAATCTATTAACTTCTTTCTCCCAACGGAGTTCCCAAACACACCCCAAATGTGTCGGCAAAAGCCTAAAATAGAGTGTGGTCCCAAATGATGTGACATGATGCAATGCCATACCGTGACACTCCAAACAAAATTACCATTAATTCTTCACTAACGAATATGGGCCACCCCAATCATCACTCAGTATTTGAAAATAAAATTGTCTCTATTAAAAGATATTCAAAATAATAAAAAAATAGTTTATCAACAAAAACAACAAGTCTTATAAAATAGTAGTTGATTCTGTTGTTATTAACAATCTCACCAACCGTCAATAGCAACTATACCAACTACCATTGGTGCCTGATTATAATTTTACCAATCTTTAATATTTTATTCATTAATTGATTTAGATAAATTTTCTATAACAAAATTGTTATTAATTATTCATAGACAAATATGGGCCACCCAACCATCTCTTTTAAATAAAATTGTAACTATTAGAAGATATCTATATAATAAAAAATAGTTTATCAACAAAAATAACAAGTCTTACAAAATGTTGATTGCATCAATTCCTCTACTGATCATCAGATATTTAAATAATAGTATATTTTTAACCAAAAAATTCCTTTTTAATAATTTTATTAAAATGCTCTCTTTGATTTTTCTTTACCTATTTTTTTTTAAAAAAACTTCACGATGTCTAATCTACCTTTCTGATCACGCCATCAACGGTCTTCCTTGTACATGTTCAAATCATTGGAAACAATTTTTTATTTTTTTCAGCAAATGCCACTAACCCTTCTTTGTATATTTGTTACTCATCTAGTCTTGAAACAATTTATTTTATTCTCAACAAAAAAAAGGAAACAATTTATATTATTAAAATTTTTGTATGAATATACGATTTTAACCTTCATTTATTATTACGTTATTATCGGTCTTCTTTTCACCTATTAAATAATAATAAAGTTAATCTGTTATTAAATTTTAAGATATAATTAATGATATTTAAAATCTTTCATATTTTGAATCATATATTTATAAATTGAATTAAAAGAATATAAATATTATCTTTTTCGGATATAGCTACACATTACTTTGTTGGGAAGAATGTACGATAAACCCCTTCTGGCAGTCAAACCCCTAATTACTGAAAATGCAAAACAACAATTGTCTTTTACCCTTCATGTCCTTCTCCTTATCCTTTTTATTTTTTTTGAATAAATTTTTCCATAAATCTCCACTTTAATTTACTTTTTTTATTTTTAATTTTTAGAAATTTTTTATTTCATTCAACATGATTATAAATGTTAATGCTGTTGGGAATTGCTCTGCATATAAACTTCTAAACAGTGAGACTTTTCCCAATTTGTTATGAAAGTAAACTGAATCTAGCACACATCTTTACGAATAACCTTAAAAATACGGACCATCTAAATGAAATTTTTTAGGAATATTGTATTTTTCTTATTTTTATAATTTTTTAGGAATATTGTATTTTTCTTATTTTTATCTTAAATTATGAAAATTAAAAATATACCACATCCAAATATAAAAATACAGAAATGCATTACGAAAAATCTCTTAGGAACAAAAAATTTATTAAATACGAACACACTGTCTGATACATATAACTCAACTACTTTCATTTTTTTTATGCAAACAATTTATCACAAACAAGTATTTAAAAATTTCAAAACTATTTTTTTCCCTAGAAGAAGAAGAATAAAGCTCGTTGCTCAACTTAATACTCCAAAAAATGTCACCATTTGAGACTGTGACTTTGTTTTACGGAGTTCGATACAAAAGTTAAGTAAGAAAGGGAAGAAAAAATTTATTGTAAAAGATAGTGATTTAAAAAAATAATTTTTCAAAACTTAAATTTGATTTTATTACAAAACTTATATTTTTTTAAAAAAATGTGAATATTTGAATAAAACTTAAATTTTAAGATAAAATATAGATTTTACCATAAAACTTATTTTTAAAACCGGAGCTCAAACTAGCTTTAAATTTAATTTAGCCCCTCTATATTTTTGTTGAAAAACTAAAGTCATTATAGAATGTAAACAATTTTTTTCATATCATTAAGAGTCAAAAACATTTTTGTTTCAGTGTCGTGTATGTTGTACCCTTGCCTGTTTTGTCTATTTCCCAAGCTTCCAATCTGTCCGGAAATTTGTTTTTATTCTACCACAAAAACAATTAAATATATATTGTTTAAAAATACAAAAATAATAAATACTGTAAATAAAAATAAAATGTAAATATCATCTATTGTCATATTTCTTCTGTGTCTTTTGATAAAAAAAATAGTTCTTCTGTGTCCCACGCATTTTTTTTTCCTTTGTACGCATAATTGTATTTGTAGGTGTGTAATGAATTAAAACATATAATAAATTTATCTTAGAAAACTGACTCTTTTGCACTCTATTATATTCTCTTTAATTGCATGATTTGAATTTTTATAGATTATCTAAAAACGAGACTTAAAATTGGTGTGTAAATATTTTATTAATTAGTTGCTGCAATAAAATTTTACAACATGAACAGATAATTAAAGTGCTACATTCACATGCTAACTAGTTAGAAGATTAAAATTTCAAAAAGGGGTTTTACCTTCAATGATTACAAGTTGCAATTACTCCTTTTTTTTGCATAAAAAAGAGAAAATAATTTAATTTTAATTAGGATCAAGAAACGAAAAGATATTGAAGTGGGTTCTATATGTTGGATTGCGAGTCTGCACCCTTTTATTTTATGAGGCTTATTTTCAATTTATATTGCATACATATCATTGAAAGATTTGATATTATCCGAAATAATTTCTGCGTGTTTAGAAATTTGTTAGAAGAATAATTTTGCGGATTTCAAAGTAAGTATGTGAAAGAAATTTTTATCTTGACTTACGTGTAATATGATTGAGAATCACTTCCCAAACACGTATAAAAAACCATTCATATGCTACCCTTTTATTTTTATTCTATTATAAATTAGGTAATGGCTTTGATTTAGCTTTTTATATCCTTTCATTTCATAATCCAACTCTATTGTTGTTTCTAAGAAACTGTTCTCAGATCCAAAGTGCAACTTTTTTCCACAAGGGTCAATAAAGTATTTAAATTATTAACGCTTTTGTAATTAATTAATTAATTAATTATTATTAGTCCCATCAATTAGCTGGACTTTGCAATCCCTTGTTGGGTATCTGGATTTTTATCAAAAGTCTCAATCTTTTGTTTTTTTTTTTGTTGAAAATGAAGAAATATTCACATCATATTGTACAACTTACTGTTAAAGAAAACAAACTCTAACGGTACAATGTAAATAAATAGGTAAAGAGACAATGATTGTAATTATTACCTACATTTTTACCCCATTTATCACTCATTCATTAAATTTTAACCCAAATATGTAGAAATGGTAGATCAGTAGATCTAGAAATTTCCTCTTACTGGGCGTCTCTGGGTGGTTAAGTGAGTATGCTCTTAACTCAAATATGATTTTTTTAAAATATATATATATATTCCATTAAGATTTGGAATGATTAAAGTTCCTTTTTATGTCTTTTTTTTAAGCTTCTTTTATGTAATTTTTTTAAGGAAAATTTACATTCAAATCTCAAATAGGAGAATTAATGGATAAAAGATCCCAAAGATTCACAAAATTACCGTAAGGTCTCAAGAGTAACTACTAAGATTGTTAATGAAGACTAATAAAATTATTAATAATAACTGTAGTAGCTATTTCTAGAATTTTATAGAAACTTGGTAAGTCAGATGAGCAATAATTGTCCCGTTAATCTAGAGGGGTAATGAACAGTGATCACACGTGCTCCAGGGAGGAGCATCCTATGAAGTGACACAGACGATCATTATCACCGATTTTTTTCTTTCCTTACATGATGATGATGTCACGAGTGTGGGTTGTACCCTAAATAATCCAATGATTGACTCTTGGAAATCTCTTGTTATAAAATTTACTGACAAAAAAAATCAGAAATTTGTTCAATGGCTCAAATATATACAAAAAACTATTTTTTTTGTGGGGCAACTCTTTTTTAATTATATGTAAATTGCTCAAAACTAAAAATACGATGCACTTACTTTAAAAACATGATTTTTTGGCTATTTGGGTTGAGAAAAAAGAGAAGGGGTACAAAACAAAATGGAATACAAACTGAGAGTCAATATGCCCCTTACTACCCTCCAACACATGTCACGTGTCATCCACATCCTTACATTCTTGTCATTCTTATCTCTTTAAATATACATGAGATCCCTTGAATAATTTTAAAAAGCTAAATAATTTTTTTAAAGAATTGCTTACAGTTCACTTTTTTTCTTTTAAAAGATTAAGGAAACTGATTCACCGATATATTTATTATTTTTTTAAACTAATTTTTATGACTTGTAAACTTATGGATGATCTAATTATACACATACGTATTTCAGTATACATGTTACAATTAAAAATTTTATTTAACCTTTTAATCTCCTATAAAATCCGATTGTCTCCTATATTAATGCATGAGGTAGTATTCATATTTATCATTTTTTAAACTAAGTTACTTTATAACTGATATAGAATCTAGTAATACAAATAATATTTCAATATACACAAATTAAGTAATTTTTTTAATATACACAAATTAGTAAATAAAATTTATATTAAAGAACGGAGTTTGCATGTATGTGCATGTAATGTTCATAAATCATTGACTTGATTTGTTCTTGCATACCGGAAAGAGTTTAATAATTAATGAATTTACATTAATTTTAAAAGGTTAAAGAATTTACTTTAGACAAAATTAGATTTTCAACATATTCAATGTCACGTTTAATTTGAGCAACGATTATTAGAACTCGAAATACACAAATTTAACTACATGCAGTATGATATTAATAATTCACTATGTAGTTAGTTTTAATAAATGAAGAAAATAATAGTAAAGAGAATTAAACACAAAAAAAATGTAATAAAAGCTACTTATTTCAGTAGATCTCTTGAATTATTATATAGGGAGAATCCCAAGTTCAATATAATTGGTTCACCCATCATTAAGTGTCCTTCTAAACATAAGAATTCATATAAATCCAATATTAAAACATTCTTGTGCCTTGATTTATGGAGACTCATCACAACCATCTAGCTACTCCAAACACAAACACAAGATTTTTTTTTTCAAGAAAAAAAAAGTGAACTCCAATTATACTTGTTTATAAGATTTAGAGAAAAATGTTGAAAGTTCTGTCATAAAATTTATTATCCAAGAATAATAAAATTTGTATAAAAATACAAAAGATGCAACTTTTCTTAAGTTATATATAACATATGTTTAATTATATGCAGAACGAAAGACATTTATACGTAAATAAAAATATGCTGTGTAGCGTTAAAAGAAAATTGCAAGCATTTTCTGAAGGCAATGTGCCCTGTTTGAGAATGTGGTAGAGAAATACTTTTACGTAAGTCGAAGTAAATAAATGGAGGAAATTATCTCGTTTTGCAGAAAAACACTGTTGAACGTACGTTTATTTTTGGAAACGTTGTTAGCCTTTAAATTTTGTAATTGTAATTGGGAATTTTTCAGCTATTCTACCACAAAAAATTAAGAAAAACATGATAAAGTGAATTGATGTTAAAGGAAAATTACATTTCAAAAAATTTGTCCCAACAAGCCAGCCTTCTCCTAGCTCTCTTTATATTCATCAACCTCTCCTCCTCAGAAACCATCGAAGAAACCCAAATCCTCCATAGCCATGAAGCTCCATATCTCTCCTTCTCCCTTCTTCTTCTTCTTCTTCTTCTTTGTCTTATTCCTCACGTCCCAAACCCTGGCCCTCAACCCTAACTGTGAGGCTCAAGACCAGGGCTCTAACCTCAAAGTCTTCCACGTCTTCAGCCCATGCTCTCCCTTCAAGCCGGCTACCCAACTCTCCTGGGAGGAGACTGTGCTTCAGCTTCAGGCCGACGATAAGGCTCGCCTCCAGTTTCTATCGAGCCTCGTGGTGGGGCGCTCCGTCGTCCCCATCGCCTCCGGTAGGCAGATCACACAGAACCCGACTTACATTGTGAGGGTCAAGGTCGGCACGCCGCCTCGCACCTTCCTTATGGCCATGGATACCAACAATGACGCCGCTTGGCTCCCTTGCGACGGCTGCGTTGGCTGCTCCTCCTCCTTAGTCTACTCTCCGGCCAAATCTACGACTTCCAGAGACGTCAACTGTGGAGCTCCACAGTGCAAGCAGGTGAGTGAGATGAATCTCTTTCCTCAAAGTGGAAACCGCCTGTCATTAACGTGCCTCTCTTATGGCGCGTGAAGAGATTCTTCACACTTGATATATTATTATTTAGAGACTAATTTTTACTTTATATATTTTTCATTTTATTTTGTTTTATGCTCAAGAGCAGAGCTAAACCCCAGTCTTCTAACTTCAATGGAAAAATAATTAATATATATAATGCGTAACATTTTTATAAAATTAGAATAAATATATTATAAGTTTGTTATATAAGAGAAAAATAATTTTTCGTATAATTTTGATAGAGTTGCAAACCATAGCCACATGGTCAATGCACCTTGAAAGTCTCTGTGCATATAATGTACAATCTTTTTTACCCTAAAGTTTGCATTTATTTTTATTTTGTTCCTTCAAGCTTAACATCTATAGTTTGGTTGACTAAAATGGTCTAGATTATGATGATTGAATTTCAAAGTTAGCGTTTTAAATAAAATGAAATTTCGAGAAATCATGTTAATAAAAAAATCATAATGTGGTGAAGTTAGTGTGTTAGAAAAAAGTGTTACCCGGACAATTGTCCCCATAACCCAGAAAGATTCTCAGAAATTTACAATCGACAATAAGAATTAATGAACAAGAGATTTTAAAGATTAATAAAATTACTATTATGTTCCAGCATTAGCTGGTCTGATTATTATTGTCAGCTGTTGAGATTGTTAATGACAATTGTACCAATTATTGCTTAAACTTGATAATAATTTTATCAATCTTTGATACCTTTTATGCATTAATTCCTCCATTTGAGATCTGATGATAAATTTTTTTAAATATCTTTTGCTTTCGCAACTTTAATTTGTGCGTTTGCTGTAAATCTCACAATGTGCCACACACTGCATTGTGTGTCATCCCATAGTTGCACGGCAAAAGGCTGGATGCCACGCGCTGCCTCTTTTGGCGCGTGTTGTCATTGCCATTGATCATGCGGTTGCTCTCTGGCGATGCCCCACCTTGTTTTGCTTTTGGGGTGGGGGGAGTTCACGGGTAATGGTTCTTCAATTGGTTCTCAAAAGTTATTTTTTTTACCAGGTACCCAATCCCACTTGCGGCGGCAGCGCGTGTAATTTCAACCTCACCTACGGCAGCTCCTCCGTAGCTGCCAAGTTAGTTCAAGACACCGTGAAGCTAGCGGCTGACCCAGTTCCGGGCTACACCTTTGGGTGTATCCAGAAGAAGACTGGAAGCTCTGTTCCAGCACAGGGCCTATTGGGCTTGGGCCGAGGTCCATTGTCACTGTTATCTCAGACCCAACATCTTTACCAATCCACATTCTCCTACTGCTTGCCCGGCTTCAAGTCCCTCAACTTCTCGGGCTCCTTGAAGCTCGGGCCTGTAGCCCAGCCCAAGAGGATCAAGTTCACCCCTCTCCTCAAAAATCCAAGAAGATCATCACTCTACTACGTCAACTTAGTCGCCATCCGGGTTGGCCGGAGAGTCGTCGACATCCCACCTGCCGCCTTGGCCTTCAACCCCACCACCGGCGCCGGCACCATTTTTGATTCCGGTAACGTTCCAATCTAATCTCATCCTATCACTCAGCATAATTAGTCATTTGCTATGAAGAATGTAAATTACTATAAACTCAAATATTTTATATTGATATGAATATTGATGATTTTCATGTGAAATGCATAGGTACGGTATTTACACGACTGGTTGAACCAGCATATGTGGCTGTGAGAGACGCATTCAGAAGACGGGTGGGAAGGAATCTAAAGGTTACAAGCCTAGGAGGATTTGACACATGCTACAACGTACCAATAAATGCGCCTACGATAACATTCATGTTCACAGGCATGAATGTGACACTCCCACAGGACAACATCCTCCTACACAGCACCGTCGGCGGCATCACATGCCTGGCCATGGCGGCGGCGGAGGCCGCCAACGTCAACTCAGTGCTCAACGTCATCGCCAACATGCAGCAGCAAAACCACCGTGTGCTCTACGACGTGCCCAATTCCAGACTCGGTGTCGCTCGCGAGCTATGCACCTAAACACTTCAAACTAAGTGAAATCCTTCAGTACTTGAGAATTTTTCTGTCATGAATTCGTTTATTAGCTAACCCATGTAGAAGAAGATAGTACAAGTTACTAGTGGTTGTGTGTATTTGGAATTTCTTGAGTTTGGGAAAGTTTGGTGTCGTTTATGTGGGGGGTTTGGGTGTGTGATAGGAGTGTCATGGGTTTATGTTTCTGTAGCTTTTGATGTCGTTTTGTTCATGTTGATGGGACTCTGGCTTGTCGTACAAGGTCACGGGTCATTTTTATGTGACTGTCATCTTGGGAATTTCATCTATTCTTGTGTGTTTCACACAAATAAATTATTTGCTTTTAACTTTTAACTATGCCATGTTCTTTTTCCTCCCACGAGGTTCAACCAAATATAGCTCAACAGAATATTTCCACATTTAATTAGATAATAAAAAGGCTTATGACAAAGTCATTAGCACACTGAAGTAATTAAATGTCATTTGAATATTATATGTTATTGATATTAAACAATATGGCATAAGCATTCTGGAACTAAAATAAATTGCCATAACTGTCTATTAAAAAATGAGCCCAAATAAATATTAAAAATAGTTTATTGTAAGAAAATCTATACATTGACCCAATTCATTTTTTCATAAATAAATCAGTGACAAAAAAAGTGGCCCAAAAGGTAGCCCATACGCATTCCCCCTTTTTAATTTCGGAGGCCCAAAAGGATTTCAGAAAAATAAGTTTTTCATTTTCAGTGTCCCAAATAATTTATGAATAAAATCCTTATTAAAAACATTGGCACCTTTTTATTAACCTATAGTTTTTTTATACAAAAAAATTTAGGTGGGTTCGGCACCGGTTTCCCACCAAGGCTAGGGCACGGCCCCAGGGCTCTCTGAACACTTATAAAGGACTTACGAGATCGCCTACCAAAGGAGCCCTTACAACGGTAGAGGGAATCGAACTCACTTCTTTGTGAGAGTTGAGTCTGTTCCTTACCATCTGTACTAACTCTCAATGGCTATAGTTTTCAAATGAACGTGTGGTCCCTTTCATTATAAATATTGGCCCAATACAGTGGCTCAAATCTGTTTTCTATACAAAAAAATAAAAATATTCTCATGAGTCCAATCTCAAATTGCCCCAAAAAAAGTAAGAACAGGAGCCCAAAAACAATGGTCCTAAATTGATGGCTCAGACTTTTTTTCAAAATAAGTCAAACGCCCAAAATAAAGGCCGAAAACTTCACCACGTTTTGCAAATATGGAAACTAATTATATTGCGTCTTGCAATGCGCAATATATGATGATATGATAACAAAAGAAAAGAAATGCGAAGGTTCAAAATGCAAAACAGTTTAGAAGATAACGCCGTAGTTAACATCACAATAAATTTAGCACATAATTCATTATCCTTAAAAATAACATCATAAAATAATTAAGATAGCACGTTATATTATAATATAATGTCATTTATTATTATGATAACCTCATTATAACTTCATTATTTAATAAGATAACTTTAGGATATAAGAATCGAGAACGTTACAGATAACGTCATTTATTATGAGGTTATTTTATAACTTCATTATTTTGATAATATTGGTAAAGAGAAAAGGAAATATATATATATATATATAGAGAGAGAGAGAGAGAGAGAGACTATAAATGTTAAAATTTGAAGACCCGTGAGAAAACTTAGAAAAAAATAATCACGTATTATCTGATACAAGTATCAATCCAATGCTGAACACAGAATGACTTTAAAAATTATGTGTTTGTGTTTCGAATGGAAGTTTAGGCTCCTAGCATAATGCATTTGCGGTTTCAACCATAAAACCAGTTTCTTTAATCATGTGCAGGCAGTGAAGCTGTTAATATATATATACACACACACTTTGATATATTCTATCAACAATTAAATTTCTGAATAGATTGTTAACCGAAAAATTTTGCTTAATAATATCATTAATCATTCTATTTGGGATTTTCCTCTTTTCGTTTTCAAAGAACTTCATTCCCAGGTTGTTAGTTGCCGAGAGTTTATGAATCTTATCTTTTTTGTATGATCATTGCTCAATCTTAGCATTGTCAACTCTCCACTGCCCAAGAGACATGTGATTAGACTAAAATCCTATTTTTGTTCTCTATACAAGAATCAATTCTCACAAGTTGGTCCCTATCAGAGTGTTATTCTCATCCTCATCTCTCATGTGTTTCTACTTCCTCCCATTGAGAAATTCCTCACTGACTTTCTTAAAAAGAAAAAACCAGAACTTGATGATCTGTTTTTGAAGTTGCAGTACTAACTGTTCCACTCCCACTGTTTGAAATTCCATCCATAGCTGATGAGCTCTCTTGGTTCACATGCATATATTTCTTTCTGTCAGTGGAAAACTTCTACAGAAAAGCCAACTTTTGAATAGTGGTTTTTATTTTCCTGCTTTTACACTTGCCTCCTCTTATTCTTCTCCTCTTAGGATAACTTTTCTCAGTGCTAACCAGCCATTTTTATCAGTTTTTTTCCTTAAAGAAGAAAAAAAAATCTCTTGCAGATATGCAAAACTATAATGTGCACTTCCTTATTCTTTATGGTTAGTGGATGTGCATAGCTCTTATTGCCATAAACATCTAATGCCCCACCTTTCTACCTAAAAGACATTGCTTCTGTATATCAAGTCTAAGCTATCATTATCCCATTCAAATCTTAATTTTTTTTATGCTACTGTGTAGTATCTGATACTCTATTTGGTTCAAAATATAAGCTTCAAATAATTAAATTGTGCAATTTAAAAAGTTGGTTAAAATTGGTTAAGATAATTAATATGTAAAAAATGTAAGTTACTTTTCCAAAACACCCTTATTATTTATGTAAATAGTGAGTGGGAGAAATCGAGAATTAGCGAATAAAAGATAACAGTGATATATAATTAATTAAGGTAAAATTGAAAAAAAAAAATGTATTACATGATAGGACAAAACTAAACCATAGCCTACATAAAAAATCAGACCCCCTCACAAATTAAAATCTTTTGAATGGGAAGAAGTACAATCACTGAGATTTAACATTATCGAATTTAAGAAGAAGCGGCTCCCCTTACCCTTAATTTCATCAGAGTATTTCTTTTTTACCAAAAACCAAAATTTTCAGCTTTCAGAAAAGTTGAAATCGTCATAAATTAGCATAAACCAGGTCAGTGAAGAATTTAAGTACAAAGCTGATTAGTTGGAACTTTTTGGTGGGTCACTAATAGCCATAATGCTGGAAGCACAATAACCTGTTGAAAGCTTTTGAGAGATGGCCATGGCTGAGCCGTGCATGCCCTGTTTGTCAAAACGTTTAAAAATCAAATTCATGTAAACCGAATAAAACAGTATTATTCCACTTAATGTTACTGAATTGCAGCAGCCAAACCATTAACGTACCTTCAAACATCTATTTACTGCTTCTGACATGACCAAACTTTAAAATTCTGCATCATCCCTTGGATGTGGATCTAACCATTCTATCAATCAGTAGATTCCAAACTGATTCACTGCACATTATTCCACTTAACCTTTGATTTATCTAATCAATCTTTGCCACTAGCAAGGTCTAGTGTTTGTCAAAACAGCATCGGCATATATAACACAGCCAAAATGACTAATGAATAAAGTTTTGAAAACTATAGGAGCACTATCTAAAGTTATATAGCACCATCCATATTGGAAAGGTGTATGTATACAAGTGTCTTCACTTTATTGTGCTTGTTTGGAAAAGGTCATTTATTCCCCAGAAGCACATTCAACAGTGTTTATCGGTAGAATAAGATAATCTCCTCCACATATTTACCTCGACTTGCGTAAAAGTATTTCTCTACTGCATTCCCAAATGGACATTTATTGTTGCCATTTTTCTTCTCTCCTACCTACATTTTCCACAACCTTTACAAAAATCAAAGTGTGAATCATATTATTTGCTTTCAATATCTTTAATCATTGTAAATTTGTTAGCTTTTTTTTTACCTTTTGTTTTTGTCCCCCAGCTATTTAATTTGTTTATTCAAAAGGATTCTTGGTGTAAAAGTGACACATAGATATATGAGCAAACAGTTCTCAAAATCTTGCTTGATGCTTTCTCAAAAAGTGAATTTGATTTGCCGACTCCATTTTTGCTTTAATATGTATATAGTTTATTAAATAGAATTAAAAATTAATTTAAAACGGTCAATTGCCCATATACTAACTTTTTGAAAGAAGAGGAATATTTAGGAATATGAAATTGTTTGATGAGCCGTGTTTGAGGGATTTGACTTTTATTTTAATTTCTTAAAACTATTAATAGATAGCTAATTATTTTTAGTTTTGGGGTTATCTGCTTCCATATATTTTTATTAAATAAATTTTAAAGTTCATGTGTAATTTTCTTGGATTGGATTGATTGTTGTAATTTCTTACATTTCTATCGTTATATTTTTAATTAATTTATGGTTAGCGATTTTTTTAAAATGAAACTATAGTATGATTTGGACATCATTTACTCCTTTCTAAATGGGGAAATTGATCTTAAATTTGTGAAATACAGCTAATAGTTGTCAAGAAAATTGTTTCTTTTATACACCAACTTCTGCTCAAGTTAATTACATATTAATGCAACTTTGATTTATTGAAGAATGCAATCAATAAAAATATTCCTCCAATCCTTAAGATAAGACCCATTTTAATGAAAAAATTGAACTATAAATTTCATTAGAAGAGTAGTGTTTATCATTATAAAAAGATAATATTTCAATTAATTAGGTCATACTTGTTATTGCTAATGTAATGGACCCATCAAACCTTAACTTCAATTAATCACAAATTAATACAGCTTCATATTATTAAAAATAATCCTTAATATGCTTAAGAGAATTTTTTTCCTGCCACCAACATGCTTACCAGAATTTGGTGTTCCATTGGAAAAGTATGAAATATTTTAATAAAGTACTGCCTACTTTATGTTTAATTTTTTAAGCAAAAAATGAGAGAATATGAATGGATAGGACACAAAGAATCATGCCAAAACAAAGTCAATGTAATAAATTTAATTAAATAATTGAGGGTGACATCAAAAAGAAATCCACCAAGGAAAAAAAAAATTCATACATCAAGAGTGGTGTATATATGTTCATGTTGAAGAATTGAAAAAAAAGAAAAAGAAAAAGCCTAAAGGCCAATCTTTAACCCCAAGAAAGAATCCAAAAAACCAGAAGAAACCAATGGGCTAAAGCCACCTTTTTTGAAAATGGATGACCAATTCATAATTCCTTTCATCTTTTTGTTCATAGTTGTGTGTGTGTGTGGCCTATTGTGATTGCTCATCACAATGGTCATTGGCTCTGTTTGGATAGCCGTTGGGAGAACGACCGTTGAGAAAAATGACTTTTGAAAATGACTTTTGGGAGAATGAAAAAATTTTATGTTTGGATAAGCCGTTGGAAAAAATGCAGTTATGTTTGGATAAACTGTTGGCAAAATTACTTTTTGAAAAAAAAAATCATCTCCCCCTCCCCCTC
>JANTPZ010000179.1:0-33994 GCA_025593235.1 Vachellia pachyceras | reverse complement strand
CTATCTCCAAATATTACATCAAGTAGTTTACGGCCTTGTGATTTTAAAATGGGAAAAGTCCTAAATTCCCTTCAAATGTTTTAGGTGCATGTACAACTCCAACCTCAGATTACCCATATTTCATGAAAATGCCTCAAAGTTTCAAACAGTGAGTGATGTCCTTCGTTATGCTATATCTATCCATGCCAAAGAGCTTAAAGGTGCAGAGGCCTTGATTGATGGTAAATTGGTTGATGGTAATGAGCAATGCTCATCTGATAGTGTGCATGAAGTTGAAATTAGGGGTGAGCAACGGGCGGGCGGGCCTGCCCCGTGGGGTAACCCGTGTCCCGCCCGTTATGGGTTACACGGGTACGGGTCACCCCGTACCCGTGGCAAAACCCGTTTATACCCGTACCCACGGGTACGGGTAAAAACAGGCGGGTTGGCACGGGTAACGGGTTACCCGTGTCAACCAAACCCACCAGAGTAACCCTTGATAGTTATCTCTTCAGCCCAGTACACAATAATTCCCAATTCGTAGAACAAAGTAAAAAAAACAGCATTAGAAACAAGCAAAACTCAGCAGAAGGGTGGAGCACTGGAGCTGGACAGTTGGAGACTTGGAGTCGAGTCAAAGGGACTAGAGGGTAGATGCTGGAGCTGGAGAGTGGAGCCTGGAGTCGAGTCAGACTCGACCATCTGGGACTGGAGCTGCAGGTGCAGCCTGCAGGTTTGTCGTTTGCAGCTACAAGACTGGAGACAGAGTGCGACGGAGACTAGGTTGAGAGAGGGAGGCGACGGTGACTGAGAGACTGAGTGAGAGACAAGTAGCCGATAGCGGAGGAGTGGATTGCGCTGCCATTTGGTCTAGTTGTGAGAGGGAGGCGATGGCGAATGAGGGAGGCGATGGTGACTGAGGGGAGGTGATAACGATTGAGAGACAAGTAGCACTGCGCCGCTGCCTCTGGGTCTGCCGTTTGTGGCTCTGGGCACTGGCTGAAGTGAACACTGATGAGTGATGACTAAAGTCAGGCGTGATTGCGTGAAGGGCTGAAGGAAGGCGTGAGTGAACAGATTTGAACTAAAAACTCATTGAAATTGAAGAAGTCCTTAGTCCCCTATGCTGACTGCTGCGTCCTTATTTGTCTAGCTGCCCACTGTGTTTGTCACAGCCTGTCAGGCTGTCACCATGTGCCGTGTCTGATGTCTAATATCTCCCATTCCCAGAAGGCCAGTAGTCAGTAGTTGAATTTTTTATTAATGGTATCAGTAACACGGGTGGGGATGGGACACCCCGTGGGTGAACCTGTGCCCCGCCCCGTTAAAAGTGCTACCCGCCCTTCACGGGTCCAATACGGGCGGGTTTAAACGGGTTGAATAACACTGGGTTGCGGGCGGGGTAGGCGGGATGGATTTTTTTGCTCACCCCTAGTAGTATTAGAGCCATCATATTAGGTTCTAGTCAATTTGAGAAGTTGCTCATCGGAATTAATGGCTCTTCATTAGAAAAAGGAAAGGCTCCCATTGTTAGTTTTATTTTTGAACTTTTGGATAAAACCTGTGGTGTTAAAAATTGTTTATGTGTGTATCTACATTGATCACTGCATTAATGGCCAATAAAGATGCTCCTGAACACCCAAGGGACGCAAGAAAATGCCCTCACTGTCGCCGGAGAATGTGGCTTGGAAAACAAAGTTGGCGACCGAGAGGGAGAAAGGAGAACCAGGTCATTCATGGGGGCAGGTCTGGTCCAAGGGCCCGCTAACTAGAGGAGGTAAACCAAAACAGTGTGTTTACGGTCAAGCCAGAACATCACCTACATATGGTGCCATTATTTTTTGTCCCATCCCAATTTATAAAGTGATCCTTAGTTTAAGGAATTAAGTAAGCTCAATAAGGTATTATGGACTGATATATGTTGAAGCCCAATATGATGGTTTGTATTCATTGATGAGCTGAATACTGAGTCCTCTATAAATAGAGGTCTATGATTCCTGGGTTAGCTAAGTTTTCTAAGAATTGCTGCATTGTTTCCCTATCTGCAGATAGCTCCTCTTCTTCCCTAGCGATAACTTGGTTAATCTACCCGTTCCAACGACCACATCTATGGATTCATGTAGGCTTCCATAAAACTCTAGAATGTTCCATTGAACTGATATGACGTACTAAAATCCAATAATAACTCTTTATAGGAGGCCTTTTTTCGAATCATCAACATAAGCTCTAATTCAAATTGATCGATATTCAAATGGGATGGGGAACTCTTTCCGAAAAACTAAGTATTGATGTGAAAAAGTGAATAATTAAATAGATAATTGATACTCTCTAATTTTAATATATTTGAGATATATTTTGATATATTTGGAGAGTTATCAATATAATTTTAAAAGATTATGAGTTCAAATTAGCAAATCTATTATTCTGAATTTAAAATAGCAAATCTATTAAATGATGCATAATCTTAGGAATTCATCAAATCATAGATGATAAGAGTTTAAATTTTTAGAAATTAATATTTTTATTTTATTATTTTGTTATTTTTTCATGAAGTTATGGAGAGAGAATATTGGAAAATCAAGAGATAAAGAAATATTCAAAGAACAAAAGAAAATAAAAGAACAGAAAAGTGGTAGCAGTGGCGGTTTGGCATTACTTCAATATATATATATATTAAGAGAAGGAAAAAAGGAAAAGAAAAAGGGATGGAAGGCAACAACATAGGAACAAAAACCAATATATACTGTTGGAAATTGTACCCTAGAGGCCAATCATTTTACCTCAGATATTATTTATTTTAATTTATTTTCTCCATTTAATTATCATAGTTTTTGCATGTTTATTATGATAATTGCATCCATGAGCAAATTATGAAGATTATCCTAAATGTCCCTTATCGATTATCTATGTGGGAGCAAAGATAAAGTAAGACCAGTATGACTTTGATAAGATATAGAGATACAAGTCAAAATCGTAGGCACTTGTAAGAGTACAGAGTGATGGACCGACCCACTATGAGAAAGCTACATGAATTAAGATATTAGCTTATCTCATGTGTAATCATGTCATCACGCCCTTTAACTTGAGATTATCATGGATTCTTACATGGGAGTTGCAAATTTTTGACTTAGTCAAAAGTTACTTTTGAATGGGTGATGATAAAGGATATAATCGGGTTTAGGGGTCTTTCATGTGGAGGAATGTGAGTTATCAAAATGGGATTTTTCCCTTGCATTAGTTGATAGATATTACTGGACCCTCGATGAGTGAGTCTGAGAAATGTATGGCCATACTGTAATAAAATGAGTTTTTATTTCTTTGATGAGACTACTCAAGGATTGAGAAAGTAATAGTGAGGAATATGAGGATGACGTCATCTATGCCTCATCCTTGACTTGAAAGGTTGTGTCATGTTAATGATATGTGATTTGGTTAGTCAAAACCTCTTGCTAGAGGCCACTTGAAACTTGTGGGCTAGTATTGAATTTAGCTGATTATCAACTTCATATGGGCCCACAAGGTCACAAGCAAGAACAACCTAACATAAGCTTTAATTATAGGGTTTATTCGAATTGTAGATATATATATAAATTGAAATGACAACAATATTACATGTTAGTTTCAATATTTAATTTATTTGATTAATTAAATAACTAACATTGATATCCAGATTTAATTTGTAAAAATAAATTAAATTTGCTGGCTCATTATTTAGATTAATTATATGGATATGATTTGATCTAATCTGATTAATCCAAATTAGAATTGCAAAATTCGAATTTCATGTTTTGAATTTTAGATTTCAAATTTCAAGAGTAATAAAAATTAATTTTAAATATCTTTTGAATTTCGAATTTCAAGATTAATAAAGATTAATCTTGATTATTTTTTGAATTTCGAATCTCAAGATTAATCTTGAATATCCTTTTTGAAATTCAAATTTCAAGATTAATAAATATTAATTTTGAATATCTTTTGAGATTTGGATTTTCAAGATTGATAAAAGACTAATCTTGAATATCTTTATATATTTATCAAATTCGGATTATCAAGATTAATCTTGAATTATGATGCACTCTATGAGTTATATAAATATGAGGATTTGTGAGCAAAAGAGGTATGCAATTTGAATTTGGTTGTGAGTCACAAAAACCCTAGAGAGAGTGTGTGAAATGTGAAAGGCGCTAGCACGCTACTATTGTTGAGAACTGTTCGCGTGGAAACCAATAAAGGGAGATGATTAGAAGCATCGGCTCCTTGAGATCATGTTCAAAAATGCGGAAAGACTTGAGAAGGACATGGGCATTGGGAACTGAAAGATATTCAAACGCAAAGGAAGCTGTAAATTCAAGAACGGAAAAGGTATTACACTACCTCCTCGATTTAAATGCCTTTGGCAGATCCATACGTGAGATTAGAAAATTTTAAAATTTGTTTCTTCCACTATGTGTGCATTCTAATCAGAACATATATATGCAAGGAGGGAGAGGGGAGATACAAGTTTAGTGAGTAAGAAGCAAAATAAAACGTCCAGAGAGGGTACAAAAAAACCAAAACACAAGACACATCATCACCTCAATTCATCCTTCTTTTCTCTTTCTTTCATCATCCCTCTCTCACCATCATCATCTCCATCTCTTTCATTCCCTTCTTTCATCACCATCATCATCTTCCATTCTCCTCTTGTCAAGCTCCTCCATGGCTAAATCTGACTTGATGATGATGATGTGTGGCTAAATCTTGGTGCTTCTTGGAGATGAGATATTAACTTGAGTTCCTTAATTAACTAGGGAAGTTATTTTTATTTAATCTTTTTATTTTGTTAATTATTTTGAATTCATAATTTTAGGATTTATTATGCTTAACTCTGTTCTTGATTAAATATTTTTGTAGTTGTCTTGGATTATTGTTGCTTGTTTGGTTTTAATCTATATATTTTCCCAATTAATTTTATGAATTTATATTTGCTTCAGTTATCACTTGTTCATATAATTTAATTTAATCAATTTGAATGCCGTGATAGTTCATTCATTTAGGAGAAACAAGCACATTAATTTAATTCAATTCAAACGTCAAGTAGCATTTTTATAGCACTTTTAAGTAATAGCTATAAATGTGATAGTAGAAGTAGCTATTGATTAAAAATATTAAACTCAATGTGATTGCTTGTGATTTTCCATTGGACTTGATGATTTTAAAACTCCCATTATTTTTAATTGAACAAGGGTAATTATTTACTCATTTCCAAGAGCGTCTTCCATATTTATATTTCAATCCAAATTCCTTTATTTATTACTATCTTATAAAGAAAATAAAAAATAGTATTTTTTTGATTTATTTTTCTTGTATGCAATTAGTTATAATTAAGAAAATTAATTCATCAACTTATCTCCACATTTTATTGCATTTTAGGCTCTTAGTTTATCTAGGGAAGTTAAATTAAGATTCTTTGATAAGAGAAAGATTTGAGTATTGTATTATATTGCAATTCTTGGTAATAAATATTTTGCATTTGATCCCAAAGAGTAAAGACACGGTCAAATCAATAATTAAGTAACTACAGTAGTAAACATGAAACTTAGACTTCCCATATTATTTAAGTTTCAATCAACATAAAAAAACTATAGTTGCATGAAGGGTTTTATTACCATTCACAAGAGCCATAAGAAACGGCAGGACATGAGGATGGACTACAAATATTAGTATCATACCAAGAAAACAACACAAGAAACAGTTTCATTGTTTTAGGAAGAAAATCTCAAACCTAAACACAACATTATTGCAAAGACAAAGAAAAAAGAGTTTATGCCAACACTAGATAGAGATGGAATCACATGTATTAGCTGCATTTATGCCAACACTAAATATCATGGAACCACTAACTGCAATGACCAAAATTTAAGAAAAAGAGTTTGTATTCCTCTCATTCAAATTTTTTTTCATTTAATGAAATTATCACATTAGCATAAAAAACACAACAATATACAGAACATAAATTAGTCAAAAGTTTATTAAAAAGCAAAGAAAAAATTATTTGCTACTAAAGAAAATGAATGGATTCACATGTATTCTCAGCTGCATTTATGCCAACACTAAATATCATGGAACCACTAACTATAATGATCAGCATTCAAGAAAAAGAGTTTGTATTCCTTTCATATTAGTCTTATAAATCAACAAATGCAATGTGACGAAACAACCTTATGCTTCTTCAAGATACAGAATCAGTCAAAGAGTTACTGAAAAGATTATATAAGGGAAGTCCAATTAAATAAAATAGAAAGCAAAAAATGTTGTTGAGAGCTTACATGTCCTCTATGGAGTCTGATCATCTGTTTCAAGGATTAAATGATCCTTTTGTCTCGAGATTCTGAAATCTCTGGGGAAGAAGACCGACGGACGGGGCAAAATCTATGTAAAGTATCTTCTCCCTTGGCTTTCACCATTATTATCATCCTGGTGGGTTTTGAGAAGCAGATTTTTATCTGAGGACACATTTAATGTGAAGATTGGTGAAGAATCCTTTGCCTCTGTAGGATTCAAACTTCGTAAGGTACTACTAGTTGCGGTTGTGCTACCCAGTTCTTCAAGTTGGACGTAAGTATCAGTGTTCTTTCCTGATTCCTGAAATAAGCTTTGAATAAATTTACTATATGTAGGATAACTTTAGAAAGCACGTACATAGATATAAAATGAGTGTTCATGCAAGATTTAAAGTGTAGCCCAATGGTTCTGATGCTTCAGTGGTTTATAGAAGATGAACAAAAAATGCAGGGAACGCAATGCAAGAACCAAAATTATAGGGTACCAAAGACTTAATAAATAAGGGTGTTATTGAGTCTGTTCTATTTAATTAATTATTATTAAGAGTGTGTTAGCAAGAAAATAGGAGTGAGTGGGAGTTTTCATAGGTCAGTAGTGTCCTAAAATGTAGGGAGTTAGTTGTATTTCTTGTTGTTATAAATAGCTTGGCCACTGTAATTCAGGAGGGGGAGGGGATATGTGAATATTGTTTGTTCTTTTATGGAGATACTCCTGGGTTATTGAGAGAAGAAGCAGTGAGATTCTTGCTGCCCCTTTTGTCATAGTAGAGTTCTATCAATTTCCTCTCTTTTTTGTTAACGTACAGAGCAGCATTGAGGAGCTTACCAGTAAATGATAGAATACTAGACACAAGGATAGGGACGGTTATTAACTAATTTTCTTTATTTTAATTATTTAATAGGTAGTGGGCTAGTATGGGGAGTCACTTAGAGAAATTTTAGGAATCCACTCCCAATGGGGGAGGAGAGTTAGTTAATTCCTTATGTAATTTTGCATCCATAAATAGCTTAGCCTAGTAAAGGCTAAGGTTTGAGTAGAGAATATCATTAGCTTTGTTGTGGAGATCCTCCTTGGCTTCTACCTTCTGTCAAGGTGAGATACTTGCTTTGAGATGAAAAGGAAGAGAATTATTTTCTCTTCTTCCATTTTATGTTCCAAACCTATCATTTTGGTATCAAAGCCACGTCCAATCAGTATGGTGACCACAAGGGCTTCCAACACCAATCCAGATTATGCTACATACCCGTGCAACTCATTGACCACACCGAGGATGGCTTTAAATGATGAAACATAACAGCAACAGTGAGACAAGGGGCTCTACTTTTGGTGCGATGTTCCTTTCTGGACTGGCCACCACTGAACTGCCTCATTTTCGCTCCTGGAAGTTAACGGTGAAGGCACCCCTACACCAGCCCTCCTAGAACCTGTGGAAGAATCACAAACCCAAATTCCACCTTGAGGATAAGGTGTTTTTCATGGAAGGAGTAAATGATAGAATATCAGGCACAAGGATAGGGACGATTATTAACTAAGTTTGTTTATTTTAATTATTTAATAGGTAGTGGGTTAGTGTGGGGAGTCAATTAGAGGAATTTTAGGAGTCCGCTCTTAATAAGGGAGGAGAATTAGTTAATTCCTCATGTAATTCTACATCTATAAATATCTTATCCTAGTAAAAGCTAAGGTATGAGTAAAGAATATCATTATCTGTGTCGTGGAGATCCTCCTTGGCTTCTACCTTATGTCAAGGCGAGATACTTGCTTTGAGAGGAATAGGAAGAGAATTGTGTTATGTTCTTCCATTTTGTGTTCCAGACTTGAGTGTGTATCACAATATTGGTTTAAAGGACAATTAGTCTAGCAGTCTCTCTGCAGTGATGAGGAACAAGTCCAATCTCAGTATGAACTAACCCAATCAAGAATCACATATTGGGAATTAATTACTAGCCACCATCTAGTAGTTGGCAATTTGTGTTGTACGCAAATTTGAGCCTTAGAGAGATAAGGGAATTTCTTTTAGCTCCAAATTTAATTCTCACCTCTTTGGAAGATATAGTGGGTTTAGCTGGCTTTTTAGATACAAGGCTCTTTCTTTGATGCTCAAGTAATGTATGTGATCGTCTGATTTTGGAATTCAAGCACTTGTAACCAATAGCAAAGCAATTAGATGTTGTTATATCGTTATCAGGAAGTTATGAAACAAATCAAACTTTATTAAGATCATTTCAATTCTTTTATTCAAGTCTGGAAGTATGGTTAAAATAAGATAATCACTCATTTTTAACTGAAATAATATGACCATTCAACATATCAAAATATTGAACAATAGATTCCAATAGTATGGAATAGACATATTTTAGAAACCTACGAGGACACACTAAAGCCTACCTCAAGCAACTAACTTACTTGATTTGTTCATCAGCTTGATCTTGCCCCTCATCTTCATTGTAGATCACAGGAAGACCAGAGAGGTTACATGCTAAAGGACTTGTATAGAAAAAATGCAGGCAAATTATTCTTATTAAGAGACTCATATCTAATAGAAGAATATTCAAATCATATACATGTGGTAAAAGGGCTATTGGAATAAGAACTGGATAAATAATTGTTCAAGTTTATCTTAATTATTGTAAATAAAAAGAATTGAAACAAGGAGGAGAAAGAATCATTTGAGAAGTATAATATGATAGAGAAGAGAAAATTGGACCCTAAAAGCTTGATTGGCTCAAATTTATAGGCCGATAATTTAAAGCCTCACAGATGGAATATTATCAGAGAAAACTATGCCATTGTAAAGGCTTCTTCTTGAGGGGAGCAAACTACTGTATAAACATTATAAAACATTCAAATATATGTAAGGTTAGTATATGGACATAAACACTGCCTCGTGACAATTTGAGACTTTAATATGCTAATTCATGGACCATCAAATTGTAAATGGAAAGATTGAATCAATATTCAACATTCTACTTATAACATGCTTGATTTTCGAGAGCTTTAGATGCAGATCCACGATAAGCAGGATCTAAGGAGAGCAGAGTACATAATAGACCCAAAGAAGATAAAGGGAGATCTTTGAAAGTCTCTACAATGCAGGGTCTATAACACTTCGGAGGCCTAAAAGTCCTAGTAGCTTTGAATTTTTTCCGATAACCCTCTGATGGTGTGCTACATAACCAAAAAATTCTATCAAGTTGCTCCACCTAAAAATAGAGAGTGTTTACGATATGAAGAACCAAAAAGGACAAGATAGGTAGGCATCAAGCAAGAAAGGGAAAAGGACACACATAGAATGGGAACCAAAAGAAGACATGACTTATACTTTTTTGTCCTTGGAAGATAATACATTTCTTAACTTAGTCCTCCATAGTATAAACCTCTCATTCTGTCATCCATTATTTTTCATCAAATCAATTCAATCCCCTGGTTTGCCAATGTAACGTGAAGTTAATTGAGTCACTGAGCCAGGCACCTAGCCTAAATGTAGCTGTGAAGTGGCCCTGTTTATTGAATGAAAAAATTGATTGGATGAAAATACAAAAATTAGTCAAGGACAAAATTGAGAGGGATATACTTTTGAGAACCAAATGAGGACAAAAGGCGTCATTGCCAAAGGCACAGAAAGGTTGTGTTACTGCCATTATCCGGGCATTATCACCTCTGTTCTACCATGCATAATTGGAACCCATGTAAACATTTTCGCCAGGAGGCCTCTAGCACTCCATAAATCAACACAAACTCCATAATCTTTGGAACCAAACAATAGTTCAGGAGCTCAGTACCATAGTGTCACAACCATGCTTGTGAGAGGCTGGTTATGTTTGGGACTATAATAATCGGCGAGTCCAAAATCTGTAATCTTAAGCATCCCACTTTCATGAATCAACAGGTTTGACCCTTTGATATCTCTATGCAAAATGCCCCGATCATGATAATGCAGTAAACCTAAAAGTAATTGATACATGTAGGCCTTGACCTGTAACAATTATTTCAGATTATTAGGGAAAATCTAGTAAACCAAATGCTAAAATGTCAAGGTTATCAAAGAGAGACTTTAAACCTGTGGTTTAGTCATTCTCTCTTCAGGGTGATAAACTATTCTAGCCAAATCTGATTGCATGAAGTCAAAAATGGAATAAAGACTATAATGCATTCTTGAAATAGCCAATCCTTTGAGTTTTACTACATTGGGATGACCCAATCTCCGTAATATCGTAATTTCTCTTGCCATGAATTTAATGCATTCAGGCTTTGATGTATGTGTCAAGATGTACCTTCTTGAGAGCTACTAATTCTCCAATGTTTCGATCTCGAGCTTTGTAAGCATTGCTATAAGTTCCCTGCACTATCTACAAAACATAATATTAATACTGAATTTGCTACTCAATATAAGAGCCAATTGAATTTTTAAAATGATAAAAGAAAGCTAAACAAATCATTTAAGTATAACATACATTCTAAAATATTTATATGTAATGTTAACTATGTATCAGTCTATAGTATAACATACATTCTAAAATATTGATATGTAATGTTAACTATGTATCAGTCTATAAGTCAGACAAATTAGTTTGAAAAAAAATGATAGATAGATTTGATAATTTACTTCCTTAGTATCCTTAAAAAAAGTCACATGACTCTTATATTAAGGAATGCAGGTAGTATAAGTTAAGAGTAACTAGCTCTCACCCAAAAAAAAATTGTCTATTAACCTGTCTTAACTTCTGTGGTTGTGGAAATAAGGCATATTAAAGTACATCATAATTAAACTTATAGAAGCTGAAAAAATTGGCAAGCCATTGAAAATCCATAACAACACAAGTATCTGGGTGGACCTAGCTTCGATTTCACCAAATAAATCACTAAATTGAGACTTCATTGTTACAACTTATGATATCAACTCAAATATACAAAATTTTGAAACTGTTGATGATTCAAGCAGAGAATTGGTTAAATCTCATAGGATGTGTACTGCATTAGCACATTATGAAGACTGTTTCAATGAATATTTACAATTGATGAAGAAGTAGAGTTTAGTCCTGTGGGCACTAATAGTTGAATGCCCAAGTTATTATCAGTTCATTTTTTTAAGGAATCCATCGTAGAAGCATTCTTTACAGATAGAATTTTCTATAATCCTTCATTCTAGTCATGACCAACTCATCAAAAGACGACTATAACAAAACCTTTTTTGGGGAATAAATAAAACCTTATTAATCATAATGTATGATTCGGCACTCTTAGGAATCAAGCCAGCCAATGCTTCCCTTGGAACGTTATCAACAAGCCATTTGGGCCATCCATCAACCATCTCATCTTCAAAAAACTTCATCGATACCCTTGTTTGATTATGGACAACATCATTCTTTCCCTCTCTGTTATTCAATTTCACCTTGCCTCTAACTCTTTCTGCACCAGTAACGTGATCATCCTGTCTTTGATCTTTGACAGTACCAGATTCAGCCCTATACTTCCTGGCTGGGTTCTAGCTGGTTTTGCCCCATGGAACATCTATGAGCAGCAAAGTCACTATCTTTGGCATACCCGTTTTGAAATTCGAGCCTCTCCAATGGCCTAGATGGCTTAACCTGGTGAGAGCCCATAGTCATCTATGATTTGAGTTTTATAGTGATGACATTTACAGTATTTAGAATAATTGGTGACATACTGTAAACTAGAAGAAGAATGCAAAATGGTATTTAGGTGACAGGGAAAGAAAATGATGGTAGAATAATGTGCAAGATTTTGGCCTCCCATGGCCGGTATATCCGGACATTTCTGGGTTTTTAAAGACGAATTCCTAGCTCTCTCTGTTGGGATAGAAGAGTGTGACAAAGATAGAAATGGTGAGTGCACAGTTTCAAAATCCAAAATAACATAGTGGGAGCCAAATGTTGAGCTTTAAAGGCTTCAAATAGGCACGGACGAGCACATAATAAAAGAGAGACTTTGACTTCCAGACGTAGTTCTCGAACTCTTGACGGTGGGACCAAGGTTAAGAATTTTACATTACAAAAACGAGCTAAGACAAATAAGTTTGTTTTTTTATAGAAGATAGTGAAAGTTATGTTATAAAAATTTAGTATAATTAATTTTTGAAATATGCAGAAACAAACATGTATTTTTTTAAATGTAGAAATTTTAGGATTCTTAGAATAAGAGAATGTCAGCCTCTTTTCTAACTTGGGACTCACTATATCAATCTGAATTTCTATTTTTCTAATAATTTTAGATATGACATAATTAATTTTAAATTATTTATTTAGTAATGTTCTAAATACATGTTTGTAGAAAAAGTCTTTCAAGCATATGTATTTTCAATTATAAGATTACAAAAACAATAATATAATTAATATATTTTTTGTAAGAAAGGGATATCGTATTAATAAGTTGTAAAAACTAGTTGGGGATACATCCCATACAATCACGTTTGAACAAAGCCATTAAATGTTTAGGACATTCATGTAATTGAGCTGTATAGGATAAGCCATCTTTGGTGCATAATCTATAATTAATATAAGTTGTTAGCGAACAAGAAAGCTTAACCATGACTTGGACTAGCTGCCTATAGAACCTTGATGAGTTAGCGAACAAAACAATAATATAATTAATATAGGTTGAGACATTCTTCAACGTGCATGGCTATGAAACCTTGATGAGTTACACCTCATAATTAAAGTTATTGGCATTAAAATTTCCTCATATTATAATGCAACCAAGACATGCCACTATGTTAATTTGTATCTGCTGCAGTTTAACATCTTCCCACCACCTTATTGCCTTTCATTTATTATATCTCCCTCCCTCCTGACTCGCTGAGTGGTTTGTACTTTTCCAATATAATTTAATTTTTATAAGATAAGTATGTGAGATGAATTTCGTTTCGATTTGTGTAGACGTAATTTCTAAATGCTCACACAGACAAGCATTATATGGTTTCATCAGAGTAGAGGATGATGCATGATGGCTTATTTGTACTTGCTATGTATCAATTTATTTACCATTTGTGTTGAATGATGCATGATTCAACAAATGTCATGCTTCTGATGACTGATACCTTGATCAATGCATCACAACGTCCAATACGTAGCAAAGAAAATGTTGTAGCAGCCATGTTATGGATCACATTTGAAAAAAGGTCAAAATGGCGTTGTTGTATAAACTATACCAACATCAAAGTAATGTACGAGAAATAAATATGAGAAAATGAGATATGATCGTAGTTTTTAAAATGAAACAACTCAAAAACCCTAAAATTTTGACTTCATTATTTACTGATCTTGATTAGTATGAAGGTTGAATAGAGCATAGAGTTGGGTTCAAGAAAGTACATAATTTCGGATAAATTATATAGAAGGACCTAGTTAATTAATATATCGTGAGAATGAATATAAAAAGTGTACTTATTTAAAATGAAAATCTATGAAATATAAATATAAGCATATTAAATTATCACTTTTCCAATATCTTACATTACCTTGGACTCTCTTTTCGTAACCTCTTTTTAAATCAAAAACAAAATGTTTACATTTCAATAAATGAAACAACTTTTCAAATTTGACAACTTCTGCTGCATTCCATTATATAAATGTAATATTACATAATTTTAATAAAATAAGTATTCATTTGTAAATTAGTATATATGTTAAAGAAAGTATGTAATTTGTAGAAAATAAAGATATACTTTAAATGTATTTAAACAAATCAGTACATCATGTCTAACTTAATTATTATGCGCATGAAAATATTAATGGAAGTACATTTTTCTGGGTTTTTAAAGACAGATTCCTAGCTATCTCGGTTGGGATAGAAGAGTGTGATAGAGATAGAAATGGTGAGTGCATAGTTTCAAAATCCAGAATAATATAGTGGGAGCCAAATATTGAGCTTTAAAGGCTTCAACCAGGCACGGACGAGCACACAACCAAAGAGAGACTTTGACTTCCAAACGTAGTTCTCGAACTCTTGACGGTGGGACCAAGGTTAAGAATTTTACACAAGCCAAGAAGTGTTGTTAAACTTGAGTTTTGATTTATAAAACTCGAGTGTTGTGCTCAAAATTTCAAATTCACTACACAACACTTCCAAAGAAACTTGAGTTATGAAGGAAGTTATGCAACATTTGAGTTCTTTTGCTTCAAACTCGAGTGTTAAAGGTTCAAAACATTTCAAAGTTCAAAAACTTCCTAGAGAACTCGAGTTGCAACAAAAGTTGTATCAAAACTCGAGTGTTGAAGGCAATTTTCGAAACTTTATTTAAAACCCAAGTTCCAATAGAAGTTTTGGTATTAAAATTGTTTACCATCACTCTAGTCATGCCATTACAACTCTGAGTTATGAAACACTTGTTTTCAAACTCGAGTTATAAACAAAAATTTTCAAGTTTTACATTGTAATACCTTCAGTAGCAACTCGAATTTTATTAAAAGTTTTTGAAAACTCAAATTGTCTAAACAAACTTGAGTTCTACCACATGAAATTCAAATTTTCTTCAGACCATTATCTCAACACTCGAGTTCCTCAAGTCAAAACTCGAGTGTTGCTTTTGTCTGACATATCTTAGTATGCCAACAGACATTCCTTTTTACCAAATCTTTCTTTTTTCGTGCTTCATCAATTTAAATTCTAACTACCCTCATAAATGCATGATGGTTTGACTAATGGGAGCTTACTTCTCTCTAACTGATAGTTAATGTTCTTCACCTATAAATAGGTGAGCGTTCAAGATAGATGAAGTAACGAAGCAACATACAAGTCTCTGACGCATTTACTCTTTCAACAAACTCTCTGTAAATCATTAATAATGTCATTAGTGCTTCATTGATTATTCATCTACTCTTTGAGAGAATTTATATAATCGTTCAAATTTGTATTCTCACGAGAAACTCAAGATTGGGATCTTGAGACTGTTGGGCTAAGTTGAGTTGAAAAAACATGGTATGTTTGTCCCTATTCTAGTGCAACTGTAAGGGAGAGAGTGATTCTCATCGTAAAGGCTCGCTAAGCCTGTTCAGTTGTTGATTAGTGGATTGGAAATCTCAGAGATTCTCTAAGGATTGGGCACAGGTCAAGAAGATCGAACTAGGATAAATTCATCGTGTCTAACTTCTCTTGCTCTACTCTCAGTGACTTTATTCCATTTCTGTTTGTGATTAAAATTTTTAAAAGTAACCAATTCACCCCCTTGGTCAAATCCTACTCTAACATAATCAGCACTTTAATTTTTATCCTCCACATGACATGAAATTAAATATTTGATTTTGGGCTTTAACAAAATCGAAGTATAAAAAAGGATTCAAGTAAATGCTACCTCTCTATCCACCAGAATGAAGTTTAGGGTTTTAATCTTTCCTTCATTTGTGAATTCTATATCTTCAAAGACTCGAACAACTAATGCATATATGTGTTGTGTGTGGTAGCATTCTCCATCTATATCTTTTAGAGACATCTCCCTAAAGCAATTCATAATAACCTGTTGAAATAAAGATGAAGCTTAAATTTGATGAGAGTAGAGAGTTGATTATAATGTGTGGTTAAAAGCACACATGTGTTGCCAACTATGGAAGAGCCCTTTTATATATACACACAAAAATCGTAGATCATGTTTTCTAAGCGTTGATTGTAATATCCAAAATTTCGTAAACGAAAATAAAGGCCAAATCGATGAATTACAAAATGATTTGAGCCCCCATAGATAAGAAAAATAGAAAGGAAAATGCCTATAGATAAGAAAGGATGATTGACTAAGTCTCTAGTCTTGAGAATTTTAAGTAGAAATGACTAAAGGGCAAAATGGTCATTTGGCCTAAATAATAAAGGTAAAATGGTCATTTTGAATAAAAAGGCTTAGGATGCAAAATGTCATCAAATAATAAGGATATTTTGACAATTTGGTCAAAAGTCAACAAAAAGTCAAAGTTGACAAAAAAAGTCAAAGTCAACCCAAAATTTCAAGTTGGCCAAAAATGTCAAAGTCAACCAAGGGTAAGGTTGTAATTAAAAAAGAGTAGAAAAAGTGATTGCATTTTGGTAATTAAGAAAAGGTAGTGGTATTTTCGTAAATAAGTGGAAAGTAAGATAAGGTAATGGCATTTTCATAATTAAAGGATTATGAATAAAGGATGACTGAGAACTAATTATTTGATGTAGCAGGAGTTCTCAAACGCTAGAGACCTGAAATGACAAAAGTTTAGTTGGGTCCTAAAATAATTAATAAAATTATTACCCAGCATCCGGTGCGGGCAGTTTCGAAGTACAGAGAACAACAGTGCCCGTAAGCCCCGAAAAAGCATTTTCTTAGAAATTTAATTATGGAAAATTCGGGAAGAATTTTGAGGAATGGAAAAGGTCTGGAGTATCATGGAAAAATATAGAAATTTTCCATGCCCTTAAGTTAAATTGGCCACCTGAAGCACATTTTACGGTGTTACACGCAAATCGAGGAATCCTGATGGGTTACGAGGAAAACCCGAAGATGCTTTAAGCTAGTACATGATGCCACCTAGGCATGGAAGCCTAGGGAATGGCGCCACATGAGAGAGAAATTCTCTGAAAAAGTAAAAAGATAGTTACCCGAGTAAATGTCACTTAACGGAAATGCGTGCCACCGGATCAAGTAACCGGCCAGGCAGAGACCCACTTAGCCCAACCAGGCTTCTAGGGGAAGCCAAATCTCACTTTTTCACCAAGAAATCCAATTAGGACAAGTGGCACAATCTCCATCAAGCATTTTCAAACTTGGTCCCCAAGAATAAATCTTAACCACACAAATTTTCAAGAGGCAATTTTAATTGGAAACTTGCTCTCCCTCCCTCCTCATTTTCATCCTCTCCCCTCTCTCTCTTTGGTCTGAAAATTGTATCCCTTCTCTCTAGCCAATATCACGCCATCTTCAAGTGGAAGAGGAAGAAGAAGCCTCTCACCACACAAGGTAACCACTTAAGCTCTCCGATCTTCATCTTTTCTCAAGCTAGCAACCTTATATACTACCTTCTTCTTGGTTTGGTTTCTTGAATGAGCCTCTCTTTTGGAATATGATGGCTAAAATTTCAAGAGTTGAAAATGGAAAAGAAGGTTTTAAAGGTGGTAAATGGTTGCAAGTTCTTCCTTGAGTAGTAGATGGTAGCTTGTTGGTTGTTGATGGTTATTTTGGTTGTTGTAAAAATTATGGGAAGCTCAAGATTATGGGGAAGTGTTGCCCAAATTTCATTTGGCCTAGGGGGAGATGTATTTGAGTTTATCAATGTTATAAAAAGGGGTTTTGGAAGCAAGAAAACACAGAGTTACATGAACAAAGTTTGAAAAACCCATTTTCCCTTTTTATTGCTGTTTTTTTGCCAAGCCCAGAAAAAATAGAAGGTCTGTGTTTTTGGGTGTTTTGATGGTTCCATTGGCTTTATAATGATGTTTTGTGTAGGGTAAAGCTACGAGATGGAATTTAGAAGCCTTAAGGCCATAAAAACCAAGTCTTGAACTTGTAGGACTCTTGAAAAAACCTAAAGGGGGTTTTGTGCGTTTTTGCAAGTTTTGTTGCATCTTGATGATGACATGTTTATATGAATGTTATGCCATGATTTTTAGGGTTTTAATATCTCCAAGAGCATACTTGGAAGAGATCCAAGAGCACTTTGAAGTTTGAGTAAAGGAAAGCAAAGTAAAGGTAGCAAGACTACTAACTCTTCTAAACTAGTTTATGAACTTGTGTGAATGATGCGTTGTTTTATGATGTATAAGCTTGTGTTATGTGCATGATATGTGACTTTTATTGCTATGGCCATATGCATGTTAAGGTAATGCTTGAACATGTCACATGTACCTTGATCATACATACATCTTTGAAAAGCATTACATGCACCTTCACAAGTTTTTGTTAGTTAGTTTTGCTATTGGGATTTGCATAAATCTCATTATCCACCAACTAACCATGTAGGTGAAGGATCAAGTAAGAGTAAGAAAAAGGTTATTGACAAATGAAGATGATTCTTTTGTTTGCATGATTTTGTATAAGTATATGAGTTGATAAACTCTATTTGAAGTTGTTGTGATTGTAACCCTTAAACCTCATATGAAGTAGCATGCAAATATGTGATGATGCATGCATAATAGAGGTGGGTTAAAGAACTAAAAAGAGGTTTTGGTGAATTTTAAGAAAAGTTGGTTTTCAAAGTTAAACGGTTCCAAAGACCCTGGAAACTGACATGTTTCAAACGTCAATGAAAAATAGCAAACGAGCTCCAAATGAGCTCCAAATGATTTTCCAAAGTTAAGGTAAAAATCTGGAAAACTGGAAGTGACCATTGGAACAGTGCAAATTTTTGGAATAAACTGATTCAAATGGGTAAGAATTGGAACCAGTAAGTATTTTTCCCTTATATATCACTTAATAAGCTAAATTTAGAAATTGCAACCACTCAGTTTCTATTTTTCTAGAATTAATTATGATTTTTCAAAGTTGGGCCAGAAATCTGGAAAATGGCCCAGTGAACAATAACAACGTTTTTGAAGAAAAAGAAAAATTTTCAAGTTCACTAAAAAGGCCAATTTGAGAAATCCAAGGTCCAAGAGTGGTTCATAAGTGATCTCATAAGAGGATATAGGGTGAAAATAGAAGGTGTTATATTGATTCCACTACAACATAAAACATCATGTTAAATGTTAGTGGGATCATAAAATACATGAATAAGGTAATGCTAGAAAAAACTATAATTAAAAATAGGAAATGGGCATATAAATAGCCAAAAAATAGATGTTGGTGGTTTCAGATTCCCTTACTAATTGATTAAAATTATTTTATGAACTTGTATTGTTGAATTGTGAGACGATTGAACATACTTCCATTATAAAACATGACGTATTAATTTTTTTTGAATATGTTTAAATTATATCTTCATTTTCTAACTTTACATACTTTCTTTAATATATATATACACAATAATTTGCAAATGAATTATTATTTTATTAAAATTATGTAATATTACATTTATATAATGAAACAGATGTTGTCAAATTGGAGTTGTTTCATTTTGACATGCAAGCACTTTGTATTTGTTTCAAAAATTAGGTCGTGAAAAGAGAGTAAGAGGTAATGTAGGATGTTGGAAAAGTGAAAATTTAAAATGTTAGCATTATTATTTATTAGATTTTTCAATTTAATTAAGTACATTATTTATGTTCATTCTCACTATGAATTAATTGAGCTAGGGCCTTCCATATAATTTCCCTGAAATTATGTACTTGCTATAACCTAATTATACTCTCCCGTGTTTATCCGGTCACACATCTCACCATCTTTGTCTAATATAAAAATATATTATTTAATTGTAAGATCTCCAATTTGACGTTTTGATTATTTCATGATTTCAAATTAATGAGATATTTTCATGATTTAAATATTTTTTTCATTGATAGGCATAGCCTAATACAATCAATAACCCCGAAGGAAACTGACTCCCTCTATATCCTTAAGAACACAAGTTGATATCGCTTCTGGGGCTGTCATCCATATGATCTTCTCCTCATCTTGATCCATGCTCATTTTGGCAAGTTTATTCGCACACCTATTCCCCTCACGATGCACATGAGAAAGCACCACATGCCAGCCCAGCTCAAGTAACCTCTTAACCTTCCTGCTGAGGAGAAAACATGCCCTAAGCTCCTTTTTTTCCTTTAGTTCCTCCACCACCTGTGCTGCATCGATTCCACAACCACTTTCTTGAAACCCATTTCCCATGCAAGAGTTAAACCTTCTATAATTCCCCACAGCTCAGCTGTCCTTGCAAAATAGTTTTCTAACCTACGTGTGAAGCCTCTTAGCCATTCCCCTTGATCTCATCTTATTAATCCTGCACACCCAGCGTTTCCTGAAGTCAAAACACATCCATCTGTATTGATCTTGCACCATCTCTCCTCATGCTTCTGCCATTTGATCAATTTCAACTTATTTGTTCCTTTTCTCTCTAGTTTATCATCCCATTGTTGTTCATACTACTTTAGCAATTGCATAATCTGCTTCACCTCATCCTGGGGTCTTTTAAATCCTTCATTATGCACTTGAAGATTCCTCCACTTCTATAAATACCAGCAAGTCACTGCAAATTTCTTTGGCCATCTAAACTCCTCAATCACTTTTAGTTTATGGCTCCCAAGAATGTTCCATTGTATTTAGTCCATAAGGTCCCTTCTAAAGAAGTTTCCTTCATTGATGCCTGACAACATTTTATCCCAGACTGTTGTAGCCACAGGATAGTCCCTCAAGGCATGGATAGTATTCTCTCTCTCTTTGGCAAACAGGACATATATCTGAGCTATCTCCCCATTTGCTTGTCAGCTCCTTTGTTTGTATCCTGTTATGTCTTAAAAGCCACATAAACGTTTTGACACTCTCTGGAACTCTAAGTCTCCATATTGCCTTCCAGATTTTATTTTCTTTTTCTCCTTCATCACCCCTCAGCCATTTGTATGTTGAACACTTAGTAAAATCCCCATTACATGATTACCTCCATTTAACTTGATCACGGCCCCCATCAAGAACTGGCGGCAGCATACCATTAATTTAGTTTTGAATATAATCTGGGATGCACATCCTGATTTTATCCAGGTTCCATTCACCTTCCTCATTCACCAACTCTCTCACTTTCAAATTATCCTCAATTCGTTGCCCCTCAAGCACATACTCAAGTAATCTGTCTTTCCTATTCACCCATCTGTCAGACCATACATTTGTGCAAGCACCATCTCTTACATCTATCACACAATTCTCTCTCATTTTGGCCATATTTTCACAAGTTCCCTCCACAACCTTGAATCACCAGGTTTAGCTCCAAGCCTTCCATCCAGAAGTGATGATATGCCATACTTACCTTTCAAAACTCTAACCCACAAATCATTGGGGCATTTTCTCATTCTCCATAGCAGCTTACACAAAAGAGCCTCATTCATATCCTTTAGAGACATTAAGCCCACCTCAACCTTCTCTTTTTGTTTGCATAGGTTTCCCCACACCACAGCATGCCACTTCTTTTCTCCTCCTTGTTCTCCCCATATAAATCTCCTTTACGCTTTCTCTAATTCTTCTAAAGTGCTTTGTGGTAATCTATCATGCTGCATTGGATAGATTACCATTGGAGCTGTAACAGATTTTACCAATGTAATCATTCCAGCTAAAGAGATACATGCAGTAATCTGTCATGTTGCATTGGATAGATTTCAATATATTATTTTCATTGTGATACATGCGCTATTAGTTTGTTTAAATACATTTAAATTATATCTTCAATATCAACTCTCTACATATCTACATACTTTCTTCAACATATATATTAAGTAACAAATGAATTCCTATTTTATTAAAATTATGGAATAAATATGAACATCTAAAAGCACATACTAAAGCAGGTCCACTCACTACCAAAAAATTTAACATTAGTAGCAGTTCCATTATAGCATTTACCAAAATCGTTACTAAGATGTGTCATTTGTAGTGGTTATTGGTCTAAGTGTTACAAGATTGCAGCGAAGATGAGGAGATGACTTTAGTAGTAGTTGATAACCTCTTCAAATATAGAGACAAGTTTGCGCGATTTGGCGAGAACTACACACCACAATAGTAGCGATTCTTTGTGGCAGTTAAGAAATAGTAAACCGATGCAAAACATGAACCGTGACAATTTACTTACAAAGAAACCGCTACATAATCGAAAGGTCTCCAGCTCCATCGATATTTACAGTGGTTAAGACCAACCGCTACTAAAATGCGCAAGTTTCCAAGGAAATACCTTGTATTTGTAGTGCTTATTTACAGAGAAATTGTTGTAGAATCGAAATGTCAACAGCTCCATCGATGTTTGTAGCGGTTAAGACAAACCGCTACTAAACTGCATAAGTTTTCAACTAAGCTACTTGTACTTGCGGCGATTTCTGTAGCAGTTTTTTGTAGAATTGCTACTAATAAGTAGCGGTTGCATCAAAACTACTACTAACCGAATGCCTATATATACCCTCTTCCTTCCTCATTTCCTCACTTCTGAGTTTCCATAATTTCTTTATTTTCTCAAAAATTTTTAAATACTTTAGTTTAAAATTTTCAAGGTTGGTTTATTAAAGTTTTTATACTTATTTTAATTTTTAATTTATTTTATTTTATAGTTTCCTTTATTGTAATTGTTTCATTTGATATACATTTTTTTATTATCAACCTTTTTTTTTTGCAAATGTTGGTCATGATCCTGGTCGTAAGCCTGGAAATGAGCCCATGATCCGTAATGATGATATCCCTGATATTGGCGGGGCCAGGACTGAGGTCCCAAACACTAGTGGCACCAACACAAATGTGGAGCAAATGTACAACATCAGCGTTAATGATTTCGAGGTCGATGAGATCAACATCATAGTCGAGGAGGCTGAGATCTTTGAGGATTATGATATCTCTTGGAAGCAAGGATTCCCGTTATTTTTGAAGTGGTTTTGAAGTGGACATTCAGGGTAAGTAATCAAAATTTTAATATATTTTCCAATTTAATTCATTTATTTTATTTGAATATTAATGAATGCATAAATTTGCAAATTCAATAAGGGTGGTGTTGACGAAGAAACTTACATTGAGGGATGTGCACCAACTCAGTGTTGGGCAAAGGATATTGGTGTTATGGGATGACAACACACGGGAATTGTACCATATTAAGTGTCACAGGAATAACAAGAATAAGAAACCTATGAAGATTTTGAAATATTTTCCTTTGAAGTCACGACTTCAAAGATTGTATACCTCAACTAAAACGGTAGAACACATGAGATGACATGATGTTAAAGCGAATCCTGACGGTAATTTAAGACATCCTGATCAAAGCAAGGAGAGGAAGAGTCAAAGTTGGAGGGAAGAATTAGAGAAGTGTGTGCTTTCTTGTGTGTTCCTTCATAAATGGAGCGACGGAGATGAGAGGCAACAGTTTAAGAAAGTAGTGGGAGAAGAGAGAGAAAATTTAACGTGCTCCCCAACCACACAAGAGCTTTTACCCAACGTGATATCACTGTGCTAATGGAGGGAAGAAAGAGAAAAATTAACAATTTAAAAATAATATTGTGGGGCCCATATGACGAAGTTAAACTGAGTTAACGACTTTGTTAAATTTGCACCACTTTTATAACATTATGTGTACTTTTGCACCCTCGAACACTTTATGGTGCCAGATGCTCATAGCCCAAAACTTAATTGTTAGAATTGCACTTTTGCCCTTGTTTTTTATTATTGGCGTTTTAGAAATATCATCTATAAATGTTCACTTGAGATACTTTATATACCTCTATGCAGAAATATGTGTGTGTGTGTGTGTGTGTTTTTTTTTTTTTTTTGGAACTTTTGAAAATATTTTAGCATGATTTTCAACATATAACATTTAAACATCTAAAAATAGGGAAGGGAAAAAATAAACAAAAAATATTTCAATTTAAGCATGGAGGTTTGAGATGCAAGATAACATATCCTTCTTTGCAGCAACTAACCACATATGTTTTGAATATTTCAATTATTTAATATTATGGAGTGTGGTGGCTGAAAAATAGATAGATATTTTATATGTTATTATATAGCATTTAAACATCTAAAAAATGGGAACAAGAAAAATAAACAAAACTACTTTCAAATGAGGCATGGAGGTTTGATTTGTGGTTTAACATCTCCTTATTTGTGGAAAATAACCATATATTTTTTTACTTTTCCAATTATTTAATATACTAAAAATACGTGGCAGGAAAATATGTAATACTTTAATAGGGTTTCCTACCAATTGATATGATGAAATAAATAGAACAAATGGGAAATCATTCCTTTAAAACTAAAGGTCAGAAAGCCTTTTTTTTGTTGTTGAAAAGTTCAAAAAGTTTTAAATACATAAAGATTAGACCACGTCTAAGTAGCATTACTTTTGGGGTTTTTAAATTTTCGCAAGTAAATTAAAACATAATAATCTAACAATTGTAGTAAAAATACGAAGGCCAAAAATTAATCATTTAATTAGGAATGTTAAGATAATGCACTGTTAAACAAAGTAAAACTTAAATAGGGCACAAAGTAAAATTAAAGTTGCCTTTATTGGACACGATGTGCACCTATTTTCAAGTTTTTAATTAAAATTTTTTTTGAAAGTGAAATTAATGGAAAAAATACAAAATACACCTTAATGTGGCCTATTTAAATTATATGCATATGAAGATATGTTATAGCATGTGCTTACCCCTATATAAGTTAGTGGGAAATGTTTGTGCACTTTTGGAGGTACTAGGTGGAAGTTTTCAAGTTAAAGATAATAAACTAAATACATATAGAAGAAAAAAAATAGAAATAAATATATGTAGATTTGAAAATAAGAAATTGCCATATAAATTAAAAGTCAATCATACAAGGGTATGTTATAGCTTATGCTTACCCCCTATAAATTAGTTGGAAATGGTTGTGCACTTTTTATGAACTACATGGAAGTTTTCAAGTTAAAGCTAATAAACTAAATATATATTAGAAAAAATAGGGAAATAAATATATATAGATGTAAAAAAATAAGAAACCGCTATATAAAATAAATGACAAGCATTAAAGTAAACGACACACATATGAGGATATGTTATAACTTGTGCATATTGTTGGGATTAGAATGTATACACAGTGGAGGAAACGATTACAAATTAAACTTTCTAATCCCTTATATGGATCTGCCAAAGGCATTTAAACAGAAGAGATAATATAATACCTTTTGTTTTCTTGAAATCACAGCTTCTTTTACGTTTGGATATCTCTCAGTTCCCAACGTCCACAACCTTCTCAAGCCTTTCCACGTTATTGATCTCAATCTGAACGAGCTGACGCCTCTGATCGTCTCCCTCTTATGGTATCCATGAGAACAGTACTCGACGATGGCAGTGTGCTAGCGCCTTTGGTTTCACTCTATCTCTCTAGGGTTTTTGTGGCTTAAAACCAAATTCGAATTGCTTGCATCTATTGCTCACAAGTCCTCATAATTATAGAACTCATGGAGTACATCATAATTCAATATTAATATTTTTTTTTAATCTTGGAAATCTGAATTTGATAAAGATATAAAGATATTCAAGATCAATCTTTTATTAATCTTGAAAATCTGAATCTTAAAAGATATTCAAGATTAATCTTTATTATTCTTGAAATATGAATCTTAAAACATATTCAAAATTAATCTTGAAATTCGAATTCCAGAAGATATTCAAGATTAATCTTTATTATTCTTGAAATTCGAATTCCAGAAGATATTCAAGATTAATCTTCATTAATCTTGAAATTCGAAACCTGAAATTCAAATTTTGCAATTTTAATTTGGATTAATCTTATTTGATCAAATCATATCCATTTAATTAATCCAAATAATGAGCCAACGAATTTAATTTATTTTTATAAATTAAATTAATGTTAGTCATTTAATTTATCAAATAAATTAAATATTAAAACTAACATACATTAACATTATCTATATAATATTAATGCAATTTCGAATTTATATACATATAATATATCTAATTCGAAAAACCCTAGAATTAAAGCAAATGTTAGGTTTATTCATGCGTGCAACCCTGTAGGCCCACATGAAGTTGGTAGTGGGCTAAACTGAGTATTAACCCACAAGCCGCAAGAGGCCTCTAGCAAGATATTGTGACTACCCAAATCATATGGGGATCGTTAACAAGACGCAACCTTTCATGTAACCACATCACGTCTATTTTGTCAACTATATCTCGATCAAAGACGAGGCATGGATGACATCATCCTTCTATTCCTAACCATTACTTTCTCAATCCTTGAGTAGTCTGATCTCATAAACAAAAAGTCCTTTTTGTTACAGTATGACCATATATTTCTCAAACTGACTCATCGAGAGCCCAATACTATCTCTCAACTAATGTGAGGGATAAATCTATCTTGATTACTCACATTCCTCCACATGAAAGACCCCTAGCCCGATTATAGCCTTTATAGTCACTCGATCAAAGGTGACTTTTGACTAAGTTAAAACTCAGTGACTCTCATGTAGGAATCCATGATGATATCAGGTTAAAGGGCGTGGTGATGCGATTACATATAAGATAAGCTAATGACTTGATCTATGCAACTTTCTCATAGCGGATTGGTCCAGCACCCTGTACTTTTACAAGTATTGATACCTTGTTTTTATGATAACAAAAACCCTGAATTATGGAAAAAAATTAGGATCTGGTTTAATGATTTTGAAAATATGCTGGATCTGTCAGAAGAGTTTTGAAATTCGAGTCCCAGATTTTGCAAGCTCAAGTTCTGTAACTATTTTTCAAAATAAGATATTGAAACATAAAGTTTTGAAATGAAGTTTTGTGATCAAGTTCAAGAACTCGAGTCCTAAATTTTCATAACTGGAAGTTCCATAATTTGTAGTCAAAACTTGAAGTCAAAACTTGAGTTTTCAACTTCAATTGTTCCAATCACGTTATAGAACTCGAGTTTCAAGTTTTTCAAAACTCGAGTTTCACAACTGTGTCACAGAATTCAGTTTCAAAATTCGAGTTCCAAGTTTTTCAGAAATTAAGTTCCATAACTGTCTCTCAAACTTGATTTGAAAACTGGAAGTTTTCATAGAACTCGAGTCCTTTGTTTTTCAAACTCGAGTTCCATACCTTCTAAGATTTCATCAATTCAAAAACTTGATTCTCAAACTCGAGTCCTCACTGAAAGTCTTTCAAAACTCGAGTTCCTAATTTTCCAAACTCGAGTCTTGAGGACCTTTTCAACGGAATAGTTTTTCAAATGTTTTAGAACTTGAGTCCTCATTTTCAAAACTTAAAGTTTTACAACTGGAGTCCAAAACTTGATATCAAAACCTAAAGTTTCAAATGAAAGTTTTTCAACTATACTTCAGAACTCTTATTGCAAACTCGAGTCTCAAATGAAAGTTTTCCAAAACTCGAGTTATGTTTATGTAAACTGGAAGTTTTACAACTGAGCTATTATTTCCTATGAGATAGAACTCGAGTCATGAAATCTTGCAAACTCGAGTTCCCTTTTCCTCTGACACAGCTACGCATAGCGTTTACCCGATCTTTCCTTTTTCATGCTGAAACATTTTGAAATCTACATGCTCTCATAAATGCTACTATAGCACTTACATTAAAGCAACTCAAGTCGTTTGAGGAATATCTCCTATCATTAATGACGTCTTCGTTGTCGTTGAACTACATTAGTTGTAGCACTACTGACAGACCATGAAAGCAGTAGTTGTGAGTAATGGATACGAGTCTCTCTCCAACGGCTATTCAAACTATGAGCAACGGCTAGCAAATGAAGTCTTGGCTATAAATGAGAAGCATTCAAGACAGAGAGAGAAGAGATGAAGAAGTCAGAGCCGCTAAACATTAAATAGTGCATATCTTTAGGACTCTGATATTTTCTTCTCCAAGAGCTTCAATGTTTATTTATCCACATTTTGAGAGACTAGTTTATTAATTCATCCAAACTCAATGTATTTATGTGAGAAAATCAAGATTAGGATCTTAAGATTGTTAGTTTGAGTTGAGAAAATAGAGCATGTGAGGCTCTATTATAATGCAGCCTGTAAGGGAGTGTGATTCCCAGTGTAACCTTACATGTGTTAAGGGGGAGTAATTGTAAAGATTTCTCAAGTACCTGCATTGCAAACTTGAGTGGGTTTCATAAATGCCTAGAAAAGTTTATGGAATTCTCAAGTATCCACCGTTACAAACTTGAAATGGGTTTTACAAGTGTCTATGATGACATTGTGATTGTAATGGTTTTCCAAGTACCTGGTTAAATTTGGATGGTATAGTGGATTGAAAAACTCAGAGGTGCTTTGAAGACTGGATGTAGGTCAGAGAGGGCCAAACCAGGATAAATAGTCGTGTGTCTTTCGTTCTTTCATCTTTCTTACCTTATATTGATTTTCTCGTATACAATCTGTTTTCATACTTTGTTTTTTGATTGACTCATGATTTGAGTGTTTTGATCAACTGAGTTTCGAAAAGAAAAATTTTTAAGACACCCAATTCACCCCCTCTTAGGTGACAACCATTCTAACAACAAGTGCCTATGACTTTGACTCATAGCTTTGTACCTTATCAAAGTCATACTGGTCTTTATCTTTGCTCCCATACAGATAACTGACCAAGGACATTTAGGACAATCTTTATAATTTACCCATGGATGCAATTATCATAATAAACATGGATAATTAAATGGAGAAAATACATTAAAATAAATAATGTCTGAGGTACAATGAACAGCATACTCTTCCCCAATCCATACATACATAGTGGGTTCCATCGTCAGGGTAGGTTTTTAGGATGGGTCCAGGTAGCGGGGTCATCTGCTGCAATGTCTCGTAACTTGAGTAATCATCTGAGTGCTAGCCGTTATATTCATCAAGTTCAAGACAAATAAAGATCGAGAGTGGGTCTTTTCAATTTCTTAATGCATATCCCTTATTCATTTGGCATCATTGAATTGAACAGCCAAAATTCGCCATCTGGTTGGGTGGAACTATAAAGAAGTCACTGTATGGACTAAAACCAAGTCTCTCAAGTCGAGTATGCAAACTATGAAGAAGTCACTGTATGGACTAAAACAATCCTTCAGAATATGGTTTGGAAGGTTCATTGAGTCCTGAAGTCACAAGGCTACATACAGGGATAAAGTGATCACACCATGTTCTTCAAACATTTAAATGGGAGGAAGCAGTTGAAGAATCTCTCAAGAGAAATGCTTATAAATTTGTTAAGGTAGACCTCATATATATAGGTAAATAGGAACAAATAGAATTTAAACAATATCCTAAAAATAAGCTAACAAATATCCTATAAAATCAAAGTGTTATGAATATTATTATGTGGATGTCCATATCTCCCATGATTCTCAATTGTATTTTGTATCTCTTATTATCTTATGTAATATTTAATAGTGATTTACCTTGATGTAAATTAATGCCTATAAATAGAAGACATAGCCATGATAGATAAAGACTTTTCATTATTCTCCCTTTTTATTTTATGAGATTCTCTTTATTACTCTCATCTCTCCTTTTGCTCACCTTCTCATCATCATCATCTTCATGATCATCTTTCTCTCGCTAACCCGACCCACTTTCCTGGACACGACCCAGTTCGCTCAACTCCTCCCGGCTGCTAGACTGAACTTCCAAGCTACTTCCTAACAGTGATAAAGACACTGAATCTAGTGATGATGGCGGCGGAAAATGACATCTCTCTCAAGAAAACATTTACACACTCACATATTTTCCAAAACACATGCAAAATCATGTTTTAATCATCCCTTTTCCAATTCGTTTTAGGCAACTTTGAGTTTGACAATGGCGATTTTAATGGTGGAAACAACGATTTTCACAATGGAAAACAAGTTCTATTCATCCTCTACCTGATAAATCCATGTGTATATATATACACAAACAGCAACATAGATTCATATATATATATATATGCACACACATGAAGATGATCACGGTGTCAAAAATTCTCTGGCAAAAAAAACCATAGATTCCGGTGAAAAAGCTTGGAGATCTCAGTGAAACACAAACAGTTATATATATTTCCAAATCCAAACATAGAAGAGCGAAATCATAAAATCACAGTTCCAAAGAAACAACGAATTCTCATACATATGCCCACGCATGAAAAAAAAAAGAAAAGGAGAAAGCTTTAGAAATTTTGGAATGATTTTCTTCTCCCCTGACTGATCCCGTACGTGTACAAAAAAAATGAAAGAACACATATGTTGGTCAAATTCAAATTTTCTCAAAAGGAAAACCTTTTTTAAAACACCATAGATAAATTTGCTCTAATACCACATGTTATACATAATTCGTAGATCCAGATTATAAGTTTTACAACTGAAGTCTTTTGTACCTCTTGCCATAGTATATTAATATTGTGTTCTCCGATATTTTCTTGAATTATTCTGAACGGGAATATTGGCACAGTGATGGACTTTTGAACACTATCACTCCGTCAGGGAATTCGTGATTGAATAAACTACTTTTCTTCTGTGTCTGTTCTGAGTCATTGTCTTCTCCTTATATAGCCTCCCATCAAGACTCTCCAAAAGGATTCAACAACCAGACATAACCCTTTGAACGTACCTCTTTAATCCGTAATTCAAATAATGATACGAGACACATCCGGTGATATATTTATATTTATTAAAATAATAACATGAAAATCATAATATCTAAATAAATATAATATATATACTTAATATATATTAAATTTCTAACACCATAATCAACCATAATATATATACTTATGGAGACAGTTCTTAATACATAGAAATCCCTGCAGAGTACTCATTAAACAACCGATACAAACTTCATAAGTGAACATATCTCAGGTTCCATGTAAAGGACATCCAACATATGATTCACATAAGCTAGTTTATGCTAAGGATCCAAAATTACAGCCACAACTAGCAATGACAAGACTAGAAAAGTTATCTTAGTTAGGCCTATCGCTCAAAAACCTCATTCTCATGCCCAGCAGAAGCATCGCCCTCACACCTACTAGAAGCTCAACACTTACGCTTAGAGCTTGAAGTATCTGAGGTAAATTGTGAAATATAGTCATAACCTTCATCGTGCATCCGCCCAAACACTTTTTCATTGCAGCTTACAAAAATTGAGAATGTTAAATTCCAGTAGGTTTTTTGTCAAGGTAAACAAGACTTTTGGTGTCATTTTTTTTCAGCCTCAGCCCAAGTCAAATATTTTAGGAACCATGAAGGAGAACAATCAACATATTTAACAGCACTTCGAGTGTTTGTCTTCAAAGATATTAATCAATAAGACAAAGTATGAAATACATAAATACAAAAAATAAATAATTTGGTTAAATTAATAATTAGTGTATCAAAAATAATGTATAAGAATATATTTTTAAATAGTATAAAAATGTATAAATTCAATGTAAAAAGAAATAGGTTAAATTGCAATTTTTCTTTGGAAGTTTTTTCCTATGAGTTGAAGGTATCCACAAGTTTTTTTAGTAGTAATGTTATCCCGGAAATATAAAAAAAATAGCATTGTAACCTTGTCCATTAACCAAGGTTAAATTTTACCATTAAATCCATGTTGTATCAACATGGCACGCCACCTCATCATCAAACTCATAGTATTCAATGACCTCATCAATTTGAAAGTCAAATGGCCCCACGAAGACGTAGCCCTTTCTCTTCATTCTCAACCATTGCTCCACCTCTCCCTCCATTATTTATCTTCCTCCGTTAGCCCCAAGTCTATTGTCAATCATGCTCTCTTCTTTCCATCTTCATGATAATATCTTCATTAGGGAGAGCCTTCCTTGCCCTTGATGGCTTGTGGTCTCTAGTCGTTTTAAGACCAAATTTGATACTCAAGATTATGTAGCTAGTGGCACAATCCTAAGGTCGATCTCTAAGGAGCTTAGATGTCTCTAGGTAATTAGTCAGAAATTTAATTCGACAAGTTAGGAGATGAAATTGATTCTATCAATGATTTGAATTACCTACACTATTATTTATTTATTTATTTTCTTATCAATCAGATTAAAGATAGCAAAGCATGATTAGGAAAATGTATTGATGACAGTAACTAATATTTAATTTTTGGTTTTCTTTTACTTTAAATGTGATACTATCAAACTGAAGCAAGAGGATGAATCAATGTATAATTGCTTCCCAAGAGTTACGACTTTGCTATCATTGCCTTTTTAACTATGTGATTTCAATTGAGTATTATTCATTGATTTCCTTGTACTAGCTCTGCAAAGGAATTAAACGCACACAGCTCAGCCATTTCCAAAAATAATGTCAATCAACATTACTCATGAATAATTCACTATTAATCAATCAAAACCTTAATCAAGCCAATGACTGTAGTAATAGCTACGCTGGAACAAGAAATTCAAACTTTGAGCATATGGTCTAATTATAACAATTCAGCTAGCAAAGGAAAAGAATGATCAAAACTTTTAAATCTATTCAATAAATCCCAAATTCATAAACTGATCTAAAATGAATGACTCAATGAGGAAGGAAATGCACTCCCTGAAAGATGAAGGCTCAAGCTCGTCATATATCCTTGGGTGGCAAAGAAGTTAGCCTGACATGGAAATTGGGACAGCAGCAACGAGGTTATTCCAACATCCAGAATCTGCCATGACGTGAGGGTAGAAGATGAGATCGTGCAATCAGAAAAGGAATCAGATCTGGTCCAAGAGTGTTGTCCAGAGGTTAAGCAAGGAGATTGAGATAGCGTCGACGATGATGATGATCCCAAGCGTGTGCTCTAGACAGATGGAAGAAATCTGCAAGAAATTTCAGCGGCTTGGGGACGGATCTGTGAGAGATTACAGCAGTTTTGTTGGCGAGAGAATGAGGGAGAAGATGAAAAAACGGAGATGGAAGAAAAATGGAGTTTTGTCGAGATGTTCACATGGTCAGAGGATGGAGTGGAGTAATGGAATGTGCAAAATCTGGAGGTGGTTGATGTTCTAATGCTCACAGGAGGAATGGTGTGGATCTCGTAAGGTGTGGATGGAGAAATGAGGCAAAATGGAAGTGGTGTGTCAGAAGATGAAAAATTGTTGGATAAAAGGATGATCCCCTGGATAAAGCAATGATCTCTCGGGTAAAAAAAAGTATTTTGGATAAAAGGATGGATTGGGTAAAAGATTGCACTCTCCTCCACTGTTTTCTGTTGGTTTCCAACTAATTCTGTTACAATTTCCTGTTCAGTTAGTTGCCCACGTGTTTTACTGTAGCTGTACGGACGTTAGACGTTGTTGGCTTCAGCCAACAAACTTGTTGGCTGAAGCATGTGGCACAGAGAGCAATTGGTCCTCATTGGCTTCAGCCAAAATTTCTATTGGCTGAAGCATGTGACACAGAGAGAATTTTGAGCCTTGATCCTTTAACATTCCTGCATATTAACACAAATGCACTTGAATAGAGATTCAAAGAGTGGTAAAATATCTCAAAATTGGCCACAATTCCTTTTAATCTCTTTTTAACACAAATATCATTTAATTAACCCAATAAAGCTCAAATAACATGCTAAAAGGTTAATATTCTTCATGCAAAATATGGATTTATCAGCTTGGTGCATCAAAGTTCCTCTCCTCGATGGTGGTCGAAGAGCAATGTTTGGATGGGTGTGTCAATGAACAACGTAAGACTAATTCCATTGATTTAAGACTGGTGAGGGGGACCTACAATTAATACTATTGAGAGATTTTACAAATTAGATCTTTATCACTTTATTTTTGTCGATTAGGAGACGTGAAATAATATATTTTTGTAAAGATTTTGAACCCATTGAATGATTGTGCTTATTTGGGCCTGCGATGGAACCCAATGAGCTACGTGAAGGTTGTACAGCATACTAGAGCCGGTAATACGGGTAAAACCCGTGGGCTAAACCCGCCCAACCCATAACCGTGGTGGGTTGGGTTGTGAAAATTGAAGCCCGTTTTGATGCGGATATTTTAGCCCGAACACATATGGGCTAAACCCGTGACGGGCTAACCCGCCGGGCTGGCGGGTAGCCCAATTTTTTTTATAAAATCATGCTGTTGGGCGTTATCTATGCAAAAGGAAGGGCATTGAGTTCAAGAAAATGCTACATCTTCACATCATGCTTCAAATTCT